>JAUEKW010147770.1:0-10233 GCA_032274785.1 Ajuga reptans
ATTAATTTCTCATTCATCCGAAATTGGATTTGAGAACATAAATACCCTAAATTCATCTACTCGGAACGTAGATTATGTATTTGCAACTTAATTCCATTTTCAACCAATGGAACACAGAATTGAAATTGCTCAAAGATTTGTCAACACCAATCTTCCAAAGCAAATTTCCAACAGTTAGCTTCTTTACTTTTGACAGCAATTAGCCAATTACAATGTTAAGGTAATAATTTTGGTCTTATTGATGCCTTTGTCATATATTTTGAGTTTTATTTTCCAGCATCATCCTCCTGCTGCTATGTGAAGAGTGGTGAAAGACACCCTCATCCATAAACACTCGATTTGATTGAGGATCAAATCCGACTCCGGAGTGGGATAAGATATCTGAAAAAATAGCATGTCTTTTCTTTAGTTTGCGAACCTGTCGGACACACATGGGATAGTCGAATTCTTTCTTGTAGTGCTTGTTAACTTGGTATTGAGCTGTTCGAATGGCATTCGAATTGTCACCACCAGGGTGAAAATTCCCAGCACGAGCCTGGTCAGCCAAGACATCGACAAACATGTTGATGGCCATATTCCACTCGAGACCGATGAGCCAATCCTCCTGCTTCAAGTTCGATTTTGGTGCCATTTTCTAATTATTTTATAGTGTAACTTTGTTCGTGTAGAGATTTAATGGTTGGTTGCCATTTTATAGCAAAAACTTGTGCTAATACTACCCCTCCAACTGACAGCAAGCGACCTTCAATTCAACACATGCTATGATTTCCTGTTTGAATTTCTCAGTTAAACCCAGTTGAGTTCTGTTTTGTAACATCAAGCTTCAAATCAGTCATATTACATGAAACAACCAAAGAGAGGCCAAATTCTGCCAAGTCTACCAATTCAACAAGCCAGTCATTTTTCATTATGCTTTTCTCCAGTAACTTGTACAAGTCCATGTCACCAAAGCTGAGAGAAGATATCAAAATTTCCAGCATATATTTGAAAGAATAAAGTTGTGGAACAAGTGAAAGCAGTTTGGACAGGCTATAATGTGTCCAAAGAATTCAGAGATATTCTTATTCTTACGCCTATGTCAATGTAAGAAGCAAATTTTACCATGTTTTGTTGTATTGAAACTCTTGTTTCTTAATTTTTTTTTGCAACTTTGTTTCAACATGAAATAGCATAACCATCTAAACACCAATCAGAAGACAAGTGGTGTTACAACAGATCTGTACCTTATTGGCAACAAATAAACAAGATTACAAACAAGTTAATAACTCACATCATACAATAATAAGTTTGGTTTTTTTTTTTCTATTTATAATAAATCACCTTCTTTATTTTTAATGAAAATAGACCACCTTATTGACAACAAAGACAGCTGCAGATATGAATTGATATGTACATATTTATTGAATGGTAAATCTAATTTTTTTTAAAGAATTGCTTATCACATACACCAAACTAAAGTATTGATACACTATCAAGGCCAAGTTTAAACACTAATCCATCATCCCAAACACACAAATAAGGCCTGATAAAATATCAATAAACAGTGCTATCAAGGTAACACCAATCTATCCTCACAATCTCATCAAAATTCTCAAACGAGGCCTACTTACTTTAAAACTAAATTTACAATTTTACCCTCATCTTGCAAGTTTTTATTAAATCTGGTGGATCAAATTGAACGCCATATTTCCTCTTCCTGAAATCAATCTGACGCCTATTCCCACCGTTTGAGATGTCGAGCCCTCGCGGAAATACTTGAACGCCGCCCATTCTCCGTCAACACTCATCCCAGTCGGGAAAGATCCATAGCCCTACTGGTAGGTTTAATTATTTTTAAAGTTTAATTTTTTTTTTGTCTCAAATAAGTTTTCCTCTCAACCTTTTTTAGTACGAATCGTTATCAATTTTGGGAGTTTAACCTATAAGCCACTACTTAATCGGCACTTCTGAAAAAATTAGCTGACGTTTTCTTCCATATAGCATCAAATTGTGTCGTTTAAGGCCTGTTATTGGGTGCTCACTTTAAGGTGTAATAAAAAATTAGTTCAGGTGTTTTGAGTATGGAATGAGATGATATTTAATTTTCTGGTTTAATATTGATTGTGTTATCGTTAATTGCTGAATAAAAATATTAGATGTTGCACTATGCTTGTGGATGATAATTTAAAGTGAGGATTAAGAACTAATGTAGGCTCAATCTAAAATTTCTATGTATGGTTTTTTACTTCACGTTTTCTTGTCAACACATTTCTGATATGTTCTCTCTCGAATATCATTAACATCAGTAAGTGGTACGAGCTCCAATTTTAGTCAAGCACCAATTCTGAAATCACGACTAAGAGATGTGTATTGTGACTGCAAGCTACGGACAACACTCAAAATATCGTGGAAAGATCCCAATTACGGACGTAGATTTCTTGGTTGTCCCGATTACGATGTACGAATGTTGTCTTTCCGTGCTCACATCTTGATAACGTGTACATATATTACTACAATATTTGTTGTATTTGCAGGGTGAACTCGGTGGCTGCAAGTTCTTCGAATGGTACGATGATGAGTTATCTTTACGGGCAAAGAACATAGTCGGTGGATTATTGAAGAAATTAGATCGTTACGAAGCCACTATAGCCGATCTCGGTGATAGATGCACTACGTCGGAACACGCAAAGGAAGAATTAAAAAGAAAGGAGCTGGAATATTGTATTGCCATCCGGGATACGGTGACTAGAGAATTTGAATTAAGTCGTAGGATCAATGTGTTGGTTAATAGGCAAATGATTTTTTGTTTTGCGATGGCCATATGTGTTGGCATTTTTGTTTGTCTCTTGCGTGGTTGTGTCTCTACTTATTGGCCCCAACGTAGAGGTCCTGCATTGTATCCTTAATTCTTAGTTGCACCAATTTCTGTAATAAAATGTACTTAGTTGTTGATCAGTGTATTTGCACCTCCGGTGGCATTATTTGTCGTTGCCGTGCATTTGTGGCAGGTTTGCAAAACGTTAAGGAACATTAAATTGGAATATGTATTCTATTATAACATGATGTTGTGTTCAAACAAGCCGTATTTAAAATAGTTAATAAGAAAGTGGCATGCATGACATGCTTCCTAGTTACCACTGGAATGAGCATTAAACATTACAACCTATTACACTGAAATTGGACAATACACCACAGTTGGTGTCTTCTTACAAAATGTTACATACAACTAGTACATTTTAAAAACTTAAGCATTAAAAACTTGTAATAATATAATCAAACATCCTTCCAAGCCCTTTGCGTTAACGCAAATTTCATCAAGACCTTCGTCACTCACGGCGGAACGATGGTGAACCAAATTTGGCCGGGCTGCTAGATGCTTGTGAGCCCGATGAGTTAAGAATTTGGGAAAAGAAATCATTTGGTTTTGGCAGAAATACATTTCTTGGTGGAAACTGCATAGGGGGTGGAATAGCTATAGGGTCGGGAGTGTTTGTTGATTGCTCATCGGTATCAAAATCCAAATTGGTTGGAAGGGGTCCAAATGACCCGAAATCTATTTTACGTGCAGTGGTTGGGCGGAGGACAAGTGGGGACTCGACCTCTTCACCATTGTCCATATCTGAGATGAGAACAACAGTCAACAGTTGGTGCAACCTATTGTCGTAGAATCGACGAGTCCTCGCCACTGCTAACGTTGACCACTTTATTATTTGGTGCTTGAGGTGACTCAGTCCTGCCACTAAATAGAAGGTCCAAATTATGGAACTTACCTTCTCCCTTGTGGAAATAGGCCTTTGACAACGATTTTTCCTACAAAACGATTGAAAGGAGTATTAAGAACACACATTATAAGATCGATCAGCACAAAGTGATTTCATACACATTAGAAACAAACTGAAATAGCAAAATTGCACCTTGAACACCTTTCTCCAAAACACCATTCGGCATCTACGTGGTTTATAACACTATTCCACTTCACGTCGGTGTCCATTATAATGCTCTTGAACACTCTAAACATTTTCAGCAGCTTTCTCCTGCGTTCCCGAATATCTTCTAAGGTGTAGTTTTTGCCAAACTCTTCGTTAATAGACCCCAGCGCCATTAGATGAGCATGCACATTTGAGCCTTTGTTATCCCATCTTCCCTCGTTTTTTTCTTGGACCAGAGTCTTGATAAAGACTGTATCAATTTCTTTAGTCCAATCCTCATTGTAGAGTATGGTCTCCTGGGCAGGGACTGAACAAAAAGCCATTTTGGATCAGAATAAAACTCAAGTTTGGTGAGTGTTTTCCTAAGTTGCAGACGTGCATGCAATGTTGTTTGCTGCATGCAACATTTATATAAAAATAGCCAATAATTCTAACAAGTAGCAGACAATTCATATTGATGAGGAGTTATTACCAACACCAACCACAACTTAGAAAGCTTGTCGGCCTACTGATACTACATTTGCATTGAGAAGGTAAAATATTTAAATTAAAATGACATAATCCTTGACTTTTTCAACTCTTAGGCCTGCATCTATCAAAATTTATTGGTGGATTTAATTAATGCGATAGAACCCGTCTCGTGTTAAAGCTCTTTCGTAAAAAAATCACAAGTAGCTCTGATTAATCTCCACCTCAATTTTCTTACCCCATCGACGGGAAATATTTTCCTCCTCTCCT
Source organism: Ajuga reptans (assembly GCA_032274785.1). NCBI lineage: Eukaryota > Viridiplantae > Streptophyta > Magnoliopsida > Lamiales > Lamiaceae > Ajuga > Ajuga reptans. Next base: position 4,647 of record JAUEKW010147770.1, read on the forward strand.
TGACGGGCAAGTTTGGGGGTTTCGACATACGTCTTATTCGAGTTAAGTCGACTATTATTTTGGTACATTCTCGACTAAGCTTGCAAGCCTGTTAAGTCGAATATCAATGGGTGTTGACACCAACATGATTGATGGCTATCCAAGATTAAATGAATTTGATCTTCACAATCATTAGCATATTAATTCTCGTACTCACCTTTCCCATGCCACTCTTCCTTGTACAATCTCACAAGCAATATGTCCGAACAAATCAAAGCTGTCACCAACGGTCCAAATTAATATTGCCGTAGATACAAAATTAGCTTTGTGGCTGAAAGTTTGAGGCTTGCATTTATTACCTTTTACTGGAGTTATTGCCATCTTCAATATGGATGGATCATGTATTGGCTATATACTTGCTACCATATTTCACAAACAATTGAGAGATTAAGTACATCTTTTTTTCATTTGAGCGAGATGGATGTAGATGAAACCCATATGTTTAAGGAATACCAGTGGACCCATGAGGTGGAGGCTCGTTTTATCAACATCCTTATCCCCCTTCGTCCATTTGACGTCGACATGCCTATCCCATTTGAGGCTATTGCTCATCAACTCAATCAAGAATTCCACTTCAGCGTGCATTTTCGTTATCTGACCAAAAAATTGAAAGGTTTAAAAGTAAGATTCCGGATCTTCGAGTGGCTACTCCACATGTCTGGTGTCATTTACGATCCTGCTACCAACGAGGTGAAATGCGGTGAAGAGACTTGGAATGAGCTATGCAAGGTACTTATGTTATTTGACAAATCAATTTGCTTGAACACTGTAGAGTGCTTTTTATCTATATTTTTGTTGATTTTAAATCAACATTTACTCTGTAGGACAACAAGTACTACCAAGCTTATAAAGACTACGGTGAACCAAATTATGCTTCAATAAAACTTCTCTTCCAAGATCCGCATAATGATGATGCCGAGGTTGCACATCTTAATGTCCTTGACTAATGTATGGTGTATCTTTTTTGCAATATGAACTAAGTCTTTTTCAAATGTTTGAGTTCAGTGTGAAAATTCAAAGGACCTACTTTTTCAATATGTAATGGACGTTTTATGCTTCGGATTTACCAAATGAAATCGGCAGCTCCATTCGTCAAAAAGAATATACATAAAAAAAAATCGGGAGATAGGCCGGATTTGGTGTGAAAAAGGGCCAAAAATGGGCCAGGGAAGTCGGCTCGGTCAAGAGGATTGCACTAGCTCGACCGAGCCAACCGAGTAGTCCCCCGAGCATATGGCTCGGTCGAGCAGATTGGTATGGCTCGACCGAGCCATTAATTCTACCTTCATCACTTTATTTTTTCTTGCATGTGGCTCGGTCAAGTGACATGTTATGGCTCGACCAAGCTAAACTCTCTATAATTCTTTCCATTTCTTTGAGTTTTGCTCGGTCGAGCAAGTTGTTATGACTCGACCGAGCAGTATCTTCTGGTCCAAACTCTATTTTCCACCCGTTTTGCTCCGTTCTTATTCGTTTCCGTACCGGATTAAGTTGATATGGGCTTTAAACACCTGAAAATTCATTTTTACAAGGAAAATGAGCATTTACGTCATATTTGCCAATTGATACGAAATCAGATATAAATAGCCTAAAGTGCATGCAATAGCTATAAAATCATCATCTAAATGAGCCTAGAAAATATGCATAAATGACGTATGTCAGCATATCATAGCCAAAAGCCCAAAATAATATTGTTTTACATCAACCTGTTCATACAAGCAGTACTAATATAAAAAGCAAATCACACCCAAAAGAAGCATAAATGTTGTCAACGTTTACACATAAATATGCTTATGCATTTATCAGGACAATAAGTTAAACAACTATCGTTGTGGATCAGCACAACAAACGAATCTCACATTTGACCATCAAGCATCATCCGGACCATCTGAGCGCTGGCACTCTCCGGGAGGTTGAAGAATGTCTCACAGTCCTTGTTGTTGTTGGAGAGCATCTTATGCATGTAGATTTGTTCAGCGTTGCTCAAAACTCCCAATCGGCCAAGTGCATCAAACATACATGCTCGTTTCTCAGATATTTTGCATTCATACTCCACCCATTCAACAATTTCTCCAAGCCTCGGATTAGTCTGTTCACAAAATTTACCCATCAAATCGACAATTTCACACTTAGTGCCGTCATCAGCCTTTTTCTTCTTCTCACATCTCTTCCACTTCGTTCCGCTGGAAGTGCTTGGCTGGCACACGAACATAGTTTCACTGTCGTTGCCAAGTGTGTCTTCATCGGCCGGGTATTCATCGCACCCTTATCCCCATTCTCTATATCCCCTAGAGGGGATGGTTATTAGCATCATCACAATCCTCAGCATTTTCTCCAGTTGCTCGTTCCTTTCCAAATATTTCCATCCAATCTGAAAAATACGGAAAAGACCTGAATCGCATGCCCTTGGCAGGGGAGTCTGGTTGCAATAAGTTTTTATGTGAACAAAGTTTCTCATATCGCATATAATAAAACTCCAACAGAACGTAGGTGTCAAAAAACGTACCTTAACATGCTCATCCCAAATTTGGGTTGACTCCACTACTATCATGTTTGCAGCCGCATTCCATGCAAAGCCAGACCTGCTTACCATAGTAGTGAGAGACGATTGATGCTTTCACCAAACATGGACTTTTGAATCAACATGTGGCTGGGCTCGGATATCAGTATCCGGAAACACCTTTCTAATAGCTTTCTCTAAGATCCTTAAGTAACCTGTGCGAAAACTATTCTCACACTTCCAACCACCCACCACAATCTCCTTTAGTGCATTGATCAACACTTTCTCCTCTTCTTTCGACCATACTTGATGACATTGTTTTTTACGTGTCTGCAGGACACCGCTGCTAGCTTCTGCTTCCATTTTCCCTGTATAATCAATACATGAGCCTTATGATAATACTTACATCCAAATGAATTCAGAAGTAATATGCAAATCTCTATCAAGTTGTTAACATAAAAAATTACATTTGCTACAAATAATCTTTGCATGAAGCCACAAATAAGTAAATCAACCATTAACTAATTCAAATATGAAAATATAACTTTCAAAGTCTGAAAGTAGTCTCACGTTACCAATGTAATGAAAATGGAATAGAGTTAACACAAGGTTAATATTCGTAAGAGCAACCAATTACCAAAATAAAGTTTTACAACCAAATCGGTAATTCAACTACATAGTATCCATCCAGCTATTAAACATTGACGAGGCCAAATCCTCTCTCCAAGCAGTCCATTGAGGGGTGGGCTCAACCGAATCATTGACATTTCCGAAATCTTCCTCATCCTCTCTAATATTCATATTCTCGAGTTCATGCTCCATAGGATCTTCGTCCATGGTGGTTCGAATATAGTTATGGAGCAAACAACATGCCATGATGATGCGGTTGCGGACCCGAACAGGGTAATAAGAAGCACTTCTCAATATAGCCCACCGAATTTTTAGCAACCCAAAAGCTCTCTCAATGACATTTCGAGCTCTACAATGCTTCATATTAAAATATTCTTCCTTATTTTGAGGTACTATTCTCCCGTGTCCCCACTCATCTAAATGATATCGACATCCTCTATACGGTGTTAGGAATCCCGGACCATTTGTGTATCTATTATCACATAAATCGAAGCAATCTGCATAATAAGAAAATAGTAATGCATTGTATTACCTTTCCAAAAACTGAAGCCTATTGCAATCTTAGATCAAATTAGTATGGTTACCTGGGGGCACTTTCAATCCGTTTGGCCTAGTTACAGCGTCTCTCAAGACCCTAGCATCTGCTGCACTTCCTTCCCATCCGGTCAATACATATGTAAAGTTCATGTCACGGTTGCATACGCCTAGAACATTAACTGCAACTTCGCCTTTACGAGTTCAATATCGTGGCCGATCAGGTTTAGCTACTCTAACAGTGATGTATGTTCCATCAAGTGCCCCAAGAGAACCCTACAAAATGTGAAAAAGTTTTTACAGGACATGGTAAACATAGACATAAAACAAAACGAAGCATATGATTGTAATGTAGTATGTGCACAATTACCTTAAACAACTTCCATCTCGCATCAGTGCAATCATCGGATACTGGGTCAGGTGTTGCAAGGGAAATCTTGTGTACTTTAATTATAGCATTTAGGACCGCATGGAAATTTTTGCTAACTGTACGGTTAGATCTTTTGTACTCTCGCTTCACAATCCGTATCTTATGATGATGAGCTATTATGACAAGGAACATAGTTAATTGTTCACTCACACTAGTATTCCTATTAGTCCTAAGCCCACAAAATTGTGTTAGAATTTGACACAACTGGTCAAACGTAGCCCTATTCATACGTAAGAAATCCTTGCAGGATTCATCATCACCTTCTAAGATGGCTTTCAAGTGCATTATTTGGCCTGGGACCTTCAAAATAAGTATGTATGTTTTTCGATGCATCGCAAGTAGTGCATTCGGCCGACGTCGTCGACGACGAACGATATAAAGCAATACAAAGCAGAAAAATAACACACACTCATTCATGATCTTGTGCAAGATTATTAATAATTCTTCTTCACCAACATCAACATCCATTGCTTCAGAGGAATCTATATAACCAATTACAAACTTTATAAATCTAGCATTGCAGATTTCAAAATATTTGAATCTAACACGAAACCGAAACAGAGCTCATAAATCACTATTTTAGAAACCAGACTGATAATTAAAATAGCCCATATGGAAGGTAGAAGTGACAGAAAAATCAATATTTCGACGGGGAAAAAAAAAAAACAAACCAGATTCAAAGAGGTAATAGCCCTTGATAGATCAATAAGATGCGAAAAAATCTGCATAATAATGAATATAGGCCTCGTTTACCTGAGATAAGGGAACTTGTTACATTGATTATTTACGCACATGAACTCGTTTTTTGCAAAAAAACTGAAATTGTAGATCTCCAAAATGGGTTACCAACAACAACCTCTCGACCCGACTTCAACGAAGAAAGCTGATGGCACAGGGGGTTCTCTCTCGGGAAGAAAGCATCAACGCGGCGCGGCAGCCATGGCTAGGGCTTTTTTTCTTCAAACGTAAGGAGAAGGGAGAGGGCTTATGGGTGAGGGAAATATCAGAAATCTAATTAAAAAATGAGGGGTATTTTGGGCTCTTAATTTGCTACAGTGGTGAGGACTAAGTGTGTCCCTCCTAATTAGGAGGGATGAGAATCATTAATTTTATCCCTTTTTTTTTCTAATTTTGACCCGGGCCTACGGATAGCCCGCCTTTTTTCACCCGGAAAGTAGCCATCGGATTAGAGGTGATTATTTAGTCAAATCACCCCTATTCACCCCAAGTAAACGAGGCCTACTAGTTTACAAGCTTTTCATGACGTTCAAAGGAGATTATAAGCTAGGAAAGAAATTAGAAATAATATTGTTTTATAAGTTTTAGTTTAATTTTGTAATTTTTGTAACTTTAGTATAATTTAATCTTTCTAGGCCCTGTTTGGTTGGGCCTAATAGGCCATTTAGTGGGATTTATATGGGCGTTTAGCCCATTTGGTTCAAAACCAAAAGCCC
>JAUEKW010147780.1:0-10232 GCA_032274785.1 Ajuga reptans
ATTGACTAAGTTGACCAAAGATAAAAAGTTGTACATCCATCAAACAGGACTCTTTTTATGGGACGGAGGGAGTACTAAGTAAAATTCTTTGATTTCATAACTTTTTATTTTAACAACATGTTACCTAATAGAAAAAGAATTACATGAACATTCACCACATTTTATCAATTATCAATTACAAGTTGACATTCGAAATCTAACGTAAAAATGCACCACCTAATAATTTTTTTTCAATTAGATACATATGGGCCATTTTCGGACTCCAATTGATGATGTGGAGCCCGAAACTTGAAATCGGGCACAAATACGCAGCCATGTCAAAAACTTATTTTTTTATTTCACTTTAAGACACGACATCATTTCAATATATTGTGCCGATTGTACAATAATTTGAATTGTTTGTATATGATAAATATAAAAGGAAATTATAAATATATTATTTAAATGTAAAATATGCTTAAGTTAGTAAAGCTGGAAGTATAACAGCAATTGTTCATCTTCTTTTCAATTATTCAGTTCATTTGTAAACTAAACATTATTGTACACTTTCTCTCTCTCTAAACATCAATGAAGAATCCTTTCATCAGTTTCTACATGGTATCAGTTACCAGCCGATCTTAGCCATTTTTGCCTATTCGCCTTTTCGCTTCCGATTCGATTGTCGATTCTTTGGGACGTTTTTCCCCAAATCGACATCTCTTTGGCTTCTTCTCCGTTTGATTTCACTATTCTTGGTTAATGGCCTCTTATTTTTCTTCGTCTTGGTTCTTCTCGGTTACCAATTCTGATAATCATGGTCATTGAGTTGAATCCAACCCTAAATCCTTCTTTGCCCCTGGCTTTAAGTCCAAATGACAACCCAGCATTGCGATTGTCCTCGATTCGTTCACTGGATCTAATTTTCTGCCATGGAGCAATGCTGTGAAGCGAGCCCTAAGTGTGAAGAACAAGCTCGCGCTAATCGACGGCAGTCTTCCTTCTCCGTTCGTCTCCAAAGATGATGTCGTTCTCACTGCCTGGACACGTGCCAATGATTCGGTACTGATGTGGATTCTGAATTCCATCCACGTGGACGTCAAACGTTCCCTTGATTTTTTCACAATTGCGAAAGATTTGTGGGACGAACTTCACCTCAGGTATACTCGGTCTGATGGTACACGTGTTTACCATCTGGACAAATCTCTTAGTTCAATTGCTAAGGGTTCTAAATCTCTAGTTGCCTACTATAATGGTTTTAAATCTTTGTGGGATGAATTTGTTAGTTATAGGCATGTTTTGCACTGTAATTGTGGTAATTGTATTTGTGGCCTCTCTAAGATTGCTAGTCAACTCCAAGAAAAAGATTGTGTGATGAAGTTCTTAACTGGTCTTGATGATAGTTACTATACCATTAGGAGTCGGTTGTTAATGCAAGATCCTCTGCCTTCTTTAACAAATATTTATTCTGTTCTGCTCTAAGAGGAATCTTAGAGAGAATTGAGTCACCCATTGCCCTGTGTTGAGAATGATTCCATAGCTTTATTGGCCAAGAATGCTAAATACTTTAGAGATAAGAAAAAACCCATGATTTGCTTCCATTGTGAGCAACCTGGGCACACTATAGATAGGTGTTTTCAACTCATAGGTTACCCTCTGGGTTGGAGAGGTCCAAAAGGCAAGAGAGGCAAGTATGAAACCCACAACAATTCTACAAATTATTTGAGCACAAATTCTGCTAATACTGTTTCCAATGACAGTCCTGCTAGTGATATTCCTATTGCTTATAATCCTCTATTTCCCAAGAGTTGTTTGAGCAGTTTCTAGCATTTGCTAAAAATCAGAAGTTAGTTGACCAGCCGCATTTGGTTGCTGGTCCCTTTGCTCAAAACCATCACAGCTCTATTCCTGTTGTTGGTACCTCTTCAGGTAATCATAGCTGTTTATCCATTCTTTCTCATTATGTGTCATCAAATTCAACATGGATCCTTGACACTAGTGCCACTGATCACATGATTCATGACATCTCTTTGTTTACATCTCCATTGAAACCTACTTCTATTACTGTTAAACTACCAAACAATGCAATAGCTATAGCTACTTCTGTTTGGGATGTTATTCTGAATAGTAATCTGGTCCTGCATAATGTCTTATATGTTCCAAATTTCACTTATAACCTGCTATCTATCTCTCATCTCACAAAATATTCTGGTTGCACTGTTAGTTTTGTAGCCTCACATTGTATATTGCAGGACAATGCAACAAAGAGGATGATTGGTTTTGCTGAGCAAGATGGTGGTTTATACTTTCTAAAATCCTCCAATTCTGTAAATACTTTTTCCTATGTAAACATTGTTCATAACACTGAAACTGCTTCTAGTATTTGGCACCATAGGCTTGGGCATATCTCTCCCAAAAATCTATCCCTTATAGGGAGTTTAGGTGTAAAACTTGATTTGAATAAAAATGAGTGCATGATTTGCCCTTTAGCTAAACAAAAGAAAACTTCTTTTCCCATCTCAACCTCTGTTTCTAGTTCTATTTTTTATTTAATCCACGTAGATGTTTGGGGCCCATTCAGTACTGTTTCTGTTGGTGGTGCAAAATATTTTCTCACAATAGTTGATGACTACAGCAGGTGCACTTGGGTGTACATGCTTAAAGTCAAATCAAGTGTAGGAAAATGTTTAGAAAATTTTCACAACATGGCCCTCACTCAATTTAACAAAAGGATAAAGGTCATTAGGAGTGATAATGGAACATAATTCATTCTAACTGAATTTTACCACAAGAATGGAATTCTACACCAAACATCTTGTGTTGAAACACCACAACAGAATGGTGTGGTTGAAAGGAAACACCAACACCTACAAGTTGCTAGATCATTACTTTTTCAATCTAGTTTACCATTGAAATATTGGAATTTATGCATCATGACTGCTGCACATTTAATAAATAGAACTCCTTCTACAGTTCTTGAGAATTTCACTCCTTTTGAAAAGCTATATGGCAAACCACCATCATATGATCATCTAAAAAAATTTGGATGCCTTTGTTTTGCAAATATTTTGACTTCAAATAGGCACAAATTTGATCCAAGAGCACAAAAATGTATTTTTATTGGATATTCTTTGGGTACAAAGGGTTATAGGTTGCTTGAGATAACCACAGAAAAATCTTCATTTCCAGAAATGTTAAATTTTTTGAAAACATTTTCCCCTTTATAGATAAAGTTGTTGTTGACAAAGTTGTAAACAACATGCTTCAAAATCCTTTCAATGAATGCTTGCCTTGTGTTGGTGATAGTGCTTGTCCTGTTGTTCACTCTCATAACTCTCTCATAGAAGAACTCCATGATCACTCCATAGATAATTCACACACACCACCTGAGCTTGATAATAATACTGTTGACACAACTTCTGTTGACACTGATCATACTGTGCATGACATGCATGATGACATACATGACACTCCTGTTGATAACATGCATGACATTTCTGTTGATTCTACCATACCTCTTGATAATCCCAGAAAATCTACAAGGCAGAAAGTAACCCCAGCTTACCTTAGCTTATATCACACAAACTTACCAAAATCTTAACACATGACTCTACTTCTGCAAACCTTGTTGCAAACACAACAAGATATCCAATAGCTGATTATATATCCATTGACCAACTCTCTGATAGGCATAAATCATTCACTGCTGCCATAACTCAGATTGTTGAGCCAATGACATATAATCAAGCTAATAAAGATTAAGATTGGCAAAAGGCCATGAAATTGGAATTAGATGCTTTAGAAAGGACTAAAACATGGTCTCTAGTTCCTCTTCCCAAAGGTAAACATACAATATGATGCAAATAGATTTATAAGATTAAATATAAGTCTGATGGTAGAATTGAACTATACAAAGCTAGATTAGTAGCAAAAGGTTACACATAACATGAAGGTTTGGATTATTTTGACACTTTTTCTCCAGTTGCCAAAATAACCACTGTTAGAATTTTACTACCTGTTGCTATTTCAAAAGATTGGTACATACATCAGTGTGATGTCAATAATGCATTCTTACATGGGGATTTAATTGAGGAAGTATATATGTAGCCCCCTCCAGGATATTGCAAAACAGATGATAAGAGAGTGTGTAAGCTTAACAAATCCCTATATGGCCTAAAATAGGCTTCAAAACAGTGGTTTGACAAACTTACACACACTCTAATCAAATTTGGCTACACTTAGTCTAAAGCTGACAACTCCTTCAAAATCAACTTACAATTCCTTCACTGTATTACTATGTTATGTTGATGATATCATTCTGTCAGGTAACAACATGGAAGAGATCAGCAAGGTAAAAGCCCCACTGCATGAAAAATTTACAATAAAAGATTTAGGTGTTTTAAAATACATCTTTGGCATTGAGGTTGCAAGATCAAAATCTGGTCTACAACTATGCCAAAGAAAGTACACCCTAGATCTCTTAAATGAGACTGGATATTTAGCCAGCAAACCATGTAACACACCGATGGATTCAAAACAAAGCTTTTCTCATGTCATTGATAACACATCCACTGATGTCTCAACATACAGGAAACTTGTGGGAAAACTTCTATATCTCACGGTCACTAGACCAGATTTGTCCTATGCAATACAAACACTTTCTCAGTTTATGAGTAACCCCACAAAATCCCACTTTACTGCAGTCCATAGAGTCTTAAGATATCTTAAGACAACTATAGGACAAGGTTTGCTTTACCCTTCTTGTACTAACCTTAAACTTCAAGCATTCACATATTCTGACTGGGCACGCTGTGAAGAAACAAGAAGAAGCATAACTGGCTATGCTGTGTACCTCGGTGACTCCTTGATTTCTTGGAAATCCAAGAAACAATCAACCGTAAGCAAGTCCTCAGCAGAAGCAGAATACAGGGCTATGGGTGTCACAGCCTCAGAAATACAATGGATTGTCTACATACTACAAGATCTCCAAGTCAACTTCCCTACACCAATACTAGTCTACACCGACAGTAAAGTTGCTTATTGCATTGCTCACAACCCCGTCCTTCACGAGAAGATCAAACACATCCAAATAGACTACCACTACACCCAAGAGAAAATTAAAGAAGGACTACTCAAGATCATTCAAATCCCTACTGAGAAGAATTTAGCAGACATGCTCACAAAGCCTTTACCAAATGCAGCTTTTCAAGATCTAAAGTCCAAAATGGGCCTCTTGAATATCCACTCCCATTTTGAAGGGGGGTATAAAAGAAAATTATAAATATATTATAAATATATTATTTAAATGTGAAATATGCTTAAGTTAGTAAAACTGGAAGTATAACAGCAACAGTTCATCTTCTTTTCAATTATTCGGTTCATTTGCAAACTAAACACTATTGTACACTTTCTCTCTCTCTAAACATCAATGAAGAATCCTTTCATCAGTTTTTACAATAAATCAAGCAGAATGATAGTTTTTAAGAAAACAATTCTTATACAAAACAAGAATAGAGAAATCAAAGTTCTAATTCTCGAGTGATAGCAAAACGTACAAGAATCTCTCTCAGAGGAAGTTCTGTAATGGGTTCGCAAAAGACAAGGAATGTGCAATTAGGGTGGCTGCAATGGTGGGTTCTAGTTGAGGTAGGAGTTGGGTTTCTCAGGTTTTACACCATTGTATAGGTTCAAGTCCAACTTTTAAGGTGGAGTTGGGTTTTGGGTTTGGAAGCTGGGTTTGGGTCAAAAAGCAGAAAAAACGGAGAGTGGGCAAAGTGGCGTGTGCAGTGGACGCCCAAACCACACGGCGCGTGTTCCGCACGCGCGCGTGGTTGGGGTCCACTGCCAAGATTCCCGTTGCAGCATGTGTGGATGTTTGATTTATTTGGTGTGGATGTTTGATTTATTTGATTTTTTATTTTCAGGTTGGATATGGCCGTTGCAATTAACGTTCAATTAAAAAAAAACTTTAATTATTTGGAACGCACCACCAACTTCGAGCCGACTTGGTTGAACATATTTGGCAACGTTATGGATCCGATCAGTGAATAATAAACTTTAATTATTATTATTATAATTATTGTTAATGTTGTATGATTTTTATTCTATTTCATTACATTGAGTCGAAAAATGATGTACCATTTTATTATTATTGTATTGTAATGTAATGTAATAATCTTTTTCTATTTATAAATATTATTCACAATTGAGGTTAATATTTTTTAAGAGATGAGGTTAATATTTTTTAAGAGATAATTAAATTAAACTAATGTATACTATTGACTAAATAAAATGAATACAATAATAAATTAAGCTAATATAATATATGAAAATTACAAGTAAAACAAGTATATAAAATATATATAAATGATGTGTAAATTAGTGGGACACATGCTGAAGTTGGGAGTTGGGTTTATGATTATAGAGATAGGTTTATGATTGTAGAGATAGGTTTATGATATTGGTGGGTTTTTAACTATTGAGGTGGCGCTGATGTGGCGAAGTAGGAGTTGCTTTTGCAGGATCACCATTGCAACTACCCTTAACAGCATGGAATCCAATTTGACCTAGACATGTGAGTCACGTGCAATGGTCAACGTTCAAAAGGAGTCGGCGGAAAGTCTACAGCCGTTGACTGTAACGGACACGGTGTTGACCCAATGACCCACCACTACCCACACCACCGACGCTTGGGTTGTAGGTTCGCGGGTCGGGACGGTATTTAATTGTAATTTTTTTTTTTTAAGAACATATTTAATTGTAATATGATATACAATAATTTGTACACTTCTCATTTAGCTATGCGTGTCAAGATTCGTAAACACAAACACAATTTATTCGGATTATGGATTAACCTGCTAATCAATTGCGGACATAAAATTTAAAAAATTAAATGTGATACTTGGTTTAATACTTTTTAATAAATTTTAGAAATGATATATTATACAAGAATAACTTTTAATGAAATAAATAAAGTATGTTATATATACTTAACTAGAAAGTACATAGAAATTTGAAGTTTTTGTCACATATTAATATACAGAATATCATATGTCTATCGGTGGACCCCAATTTATATGTTCATCTGCTTAGTGTTAACTCATTAAATTACACTCTACTTTAGATTTATCTTTTTATCTTTTATTTATTTTTTACTTTTAAATAATGTTATGAAGGAAATGCTAGTGTAAGCACAATATATCAATTGATAGGTCCCACACATGTTGAAAATGTTGCAGCAACTTTAGACAAAGAAAAAGAAGTGCACGCCTCATTTGAAAATAAGCCACAAAATTTGACAAATGTGGCAAAAGTCATTTGTCAAAAGAAACTGCACACCCACTTTGACAATTTTACACGGTCTGTTGCCATTTTATCAAAGTAGGCGTGCACTTTCTTTTGACAAATGGTTTTTGCCACATTTGTCAAATTTTGTGACTTCTTTTCAAATGAGGCGTGCACTTCTTTTTCTTTGTCAAAAGTAGCTGCACCATTTTCAACATGTGTGGGACCCATCAATTTTTAATCCGCCTACCCCAAGTGAACCTGGGACTCTGATACCAATGTTGGGAAAGAGTGTCAAAATAAATGACACCGACACAACGGAATCGAGATAAATATTTCCCAACATCAATTAATAAAACATGGAAAATACCGTTAATCAATACAAATTACTACAATTTATTCTCAAGACACACATTACAACAAACTCAAATATGAAAAATATTATTTCATCAATCATTTAACTCATGATTAAGAGTACTCATTAGGGTTAGCGTGGAGATGGGCCTCAACGGCATGGAAGAAAGCCTTGGAGCCCTCTGTGGCCCGCTTGATCGTCTCTCGTATTTTATGGTCGTCGTCGCTTTTTGGGTGGTACGCAGTGCTGTTCTTGTAGACGGAACCTCCATTCTGACCGTGCTCGATTTTGATTGTGTTAACGATGGTCTCGAATTCGTCGCCTAGATCACCCCCTTCTACGACGGTGTATTTGAACACGTAGTTTTTCTCGTCGAGTTCCTCAGTCTTGTGCTTTACAAAATGAGTGTGTTCCCCTGTTCAAAATACAAGAATGTTTAATTATAGATAATTAACAAACTTATAATAATAGTTAATAATCGAATTTAAATAGGCATGTGATACAACTGTGTTCCACATTTAATACGTCATTTTAATTAATTCAATATTTAAAACTCAAAATCAAATTTACGTCACGAAATAATGTAGTATTAGATGTGGGACATGGTTAGGACACTGTAGTTGGGACAGATGATCTAAATCGCTGATTTAGCTTTAGATGGTCATTCTTGCAACAAATTTTTTTTTTTGAATATTATTATATTTTATCAAATTATACAATAAATGTATTTGCAAAAACACTTCGTTCCTTTAAACAAGTTTAGTTTCTTTTCTTTTCTTTTTTAAACAAAATTATTTCCTTTTATCACAAAATGGTCTGCATAATTATCACAAAATAGTCTCCTAATTTATTCAAATATCTTAAAAGCCCTCCAAGGATATAATCGTAACCTCAACAAGTACGCGAAGCTTAATTTTTTGAGTGAGTCTTGCGTGTGGCGGTCACACAATGTGACATCGTGTGACAGAATACACTTTTACAGGAAAAAGTGATACTTTTGCTCAAAACAGTGATACTTTTGTCCAAAAAAATAATACTTTAAAAATACTGATACTTTTCCAAATAAAGGTGATACTTTCGTTACAAAAAATAATTTTTTTTTGTCCAAAAAAAATGATACTTTTATTTAATAACAGTTATACTTTTACTACAAAAAAAATGATACTTTTACCCATCACACGGCCGTCACACGCAAGTTTTTGCCTAATTTTTTTTAGTACAAAAAAGTAATACTTTTTTCCGTCACACCGTGTGACAGTCTCACGCAAGTTTTTGCCTAATTTTTTTTAGTATCAATTCTGATCGGGAAATTTGGTGAGACTTAACTCAATAATTAGTCAACTCAATAGTCAATATACTACCATATATTAAAAGAAGAAGAAAACGCAACATATATATACTAGATCAGGAATTTTAGTTTGGGAGACGGAAATACAAGTTGGAGGGGGAAGGAATTTCAAATTTTTTGGGGGAGGAATTCAAATTTTTTAACTATTACATAGTATATATGTATATCTCTATAAAAAATTGAAGTTTGAGGGGGGCGACTGCCCCCGCCCGCCCCCGCCCCCTTGGTTCCGTCCAGTAGCGGGACATCTAGTGTTTGGGGGGCGAATTGAAGGGCGGGGTTTGGGGTTCAGGGGCCACGAGAATTTTTTTTTGGGATATATATACCGTTTTTCTCTTTTGCTTTTTTTCATAATTCCATATATAACGCTTTTGAGGCATATATTGTAATTTTTAGGAAATACAATGGAGCTGTTAAATATATACACTAGAAAAAGGAAATACTTATTGTTGGATTTACTACTAAAATATATATACATTATAAAATATAAAATGTTGTTTGAACTTTGGGGGATTGAAAATGTTTTTTGAACTTTTGGAGGGACTAAAGTACAAAATTATTGTTGAGTCTACTACTAATTTTTTTTTTTTCCAAAATCTTAGGGGGCAACAACCCCCTCCGCCCCCCTGTATACGCCCCTGGTTCCGTCCCTGTGAATTAATACTAGGCAAATTTAGAGTGACGTACCAATAGCAAAGGTCAACTTCTTGACAGATCCGACACCACCATCACCTTCTAAGGTTTCGCAGCTCTTGAAAATAGGCAAGACCTTTGGGACGAGGTTGTCGGAATCGAGGATGTATCCGTTGAACAATCTGGATGGTGGGATTGATGAACTTATTTCAAACTCGTCGATGATAACTGCCATGATTACGATCTAAATTTCTGGTTTTCAGACAAAGAAATTATGAGGAATCAAATAGAGAAGAAGAGTTGCTTCAGTTGTGTTGTGTTAGATGATGAAGGACAATGGTGTTATTTATAGTGAATTCAGGGTCAAGATTGTCAACTTGGGACAGAATCTTTTATTAAGAGTATTGATATTCCTTTTTTCTTCTTTTTATTTTACTTTAAACTTTTTTTTATTCCTCTATCTTTACAAAACTAGATCCCTATATTATTAGGCAAAAACTTATATGCCCCCGTTGCATGGATCTTTTTATATGCAACGGGTAGGGTAATTATACCCAGCCTAAAAGGTATTACTTTTATGCCAAAAGGTATTACTTAATTGGCAAAAAGTATTACTTGTTTTAATAAATTTATGAA
>JAUEKW010147791.1:0-10232 GCA_032274785.1 Ajuga reptans
GCATGCGCAGTTCGATGAAGACTTATTTCCTTTCTCAGAGGATAATCCAAATGTGCAGCGGCCGTCTCTTCATGATTTCACTACATTTATGGAGCCTCCGATCAGCCCTCCTCGTCTCTCGGCGTCTCTACTCCGGTTTATTAACCGCCGAATAAGCAAGGCATTGTTGCCCCATGTCCCTGCTCGACCGAGCAGATCACTCAGAATGAGCCCAACATTCCAGAAGCTTCTGCTCAACAAAGCATGACAGCCTGCTAGACCGAGCAGGCCATCCAGAATCAGGTACAAATTCCAAATGATTCTGCTTGACCGAACACGTCTCCCTGCTCAACCGATCAGTCCGTCCAGTATCAGGCATAAAATTCCAAACAATTCTGCTCGACCGAGCGCATCTCCCCACTCGAACGAGCAAACTTCTCTAAATTCGGTAGTTATTTCAGCAGTCCCTGCTCAACCGAGCAACACTTTCTGCTCGACCGAGCAGGATTCTCTACCTCCAGCTCCTCTCGAGGTCCCTCCGCCTCAATCTGGTGATCCCATTGCTCCATCGTCATCTCATCCGATGACTACTTGTGCCAATTCAGGAATTTTCAAGCACCGCTATCCTTTTGACTTGGCTTCTACCACCCTATTATCGGCCTTGGCTACCTCGTCTGAGCCTTGAGGTTTTAAATCTACTACAAAGTCTCCGGCCTGGCTCTCTGCCATACAAGAAGAAATCGACGCTCTTCACTCAAATCAAACGTGGGACTTGGTTCTCCGTCCTCCTAACACTAATATTGTGAGATCTAAATAGGTATTTAGAACTAAATATCATCTGGATGGTACCATTAAACATCACAAGGCCCGGTTGGTCGCTCAAGGGTTTACTCAAATTCTTGGATCGGATTTTCATCATACCTTCAGCCCTGTTGTTAAAGCCTCTACAGTGCAGGTAATTTTGGCGCTCTTGGTTCAGTTTCGGTGGCCCTTACATCAATTGGACGTCAAGAATGCATTTCTCAACGGCATCCTCACAAAACCGGTCTTCATGGCTCAGCCCCCCGGCTTTGTTGATCCTCGCCTTTTGGATCATGTTTGTCATCTCAAGAAGGCCTTGTATGGACTTTGTCAGGCCCCTCTCGCTTGGTTTCAATGCTTCAGTACCTATCTTCTTGGTCTCGGTTTTCGTGAGAGTCAAGCCGACTCCTCCCTATTCTAGTTTCATCTGCCATATATCTCTTGTTATACGTGGATGATATAATTGTCACAGGCAACAACTCTAATATGCTGCGTCGTTTCATTAATCGCACTCATACTGAGTTTACAATCAAGGACCTTGGACCGCTGAAATGTTTCATGGTGCTCGATGTCTTTTTGTTGGTCAAGCAAAATATGCTCATGATATTTTTAGAACGAGCAAATTTATTGGATTCTAAACTTGTGGCCACTCCTTTAGCCGCATGTGAGGTTCTTTCCAACACCGGTGACCTCTTCGTTGATCCAACTCTATATCGGCCCCTAGTTGGGGCCTTGCAATATCTCACCATTACCCGGCCAGATCTCTCTTACTCGGTCAATCATGTTAGCCAATTTCTGCACTCCCCCACTAAAGACCATTTCCTTGCGGTGAAACGAATTCTGCGATATGTGAAGGGAACTGTGCACTTTGGTCTCTTTTTCTCGAGGCTCTCATAATCTTCCATTGTTGCTTACTCTGATGCTGACTGGGCTCGTTATGTTGAAACACATCGCTCGACTTATAGTTATTTGATTTGTCTTGGGGGAAATCTTGTTTCTTGTAGTGTAAAGAAATAACCCATAGTTGCTCACTCTAGCTGTGAGTCTGAATATCGCGCTTTAGCAAATGTGGCTGCAGAAGTTATGTGGCTTGTTAATCTCCTTCATGAATTAAAAGTTTCGTCTCTTGCATGTCCTCTACTGCTATGTGACAACAAAAGTGCTTTATTCCTCAGTCAAAATCCGGTTGCTCACAAACGAGCGAA
The DNA here is from genome assembly GCA_032274785.1 of Ajuga reptans. NCBI lineage: Eukaryota > Viridiplantae > Streptophyta > Magnoliopsida > Lamiales > Lamiaceae > Ajuga > Ajuga reptans. Next base: position 1,986 of record JAUEKW010147791.1, read on the forward strand.
GCACATTGACCTTAATTACCATTTCGTTCGAGAGTTTGTGTCGGCTAACAAACTCCACACTCAGTTTGTTTCATCTCATCTACAGCTCGCCGACATCTTCACTATGAGTTTACCTCGCCCAGCGTTTGAATTTCTACGTTCCAAGCTCTGCGTTTGTCTCCACCCCACACAACGGTTGAAGGGGCGTAATAAGGATAATTAGGAAATATATTTTAAATTAATTGTACAAATTATGTATTGTATCTTTGTTTTATTATTTCCTTGTATATCTCTGATTTGTTGTAATATTTCCCTATATATTAATGAAATTCCTGATCACCTAATTAACGGTGAATAAAATATTTCCTCACATCCATCAATTGCTCCAATACAATTCTAAAAATAGTAAATGGCAAAGAAATATGAGCGTATAGTCATTTTACATTTATTTATTATGCAACTGAAAATTTACTTACATTAAAAAATGGCTTGTAGCGTTGATATTGATGTTGATGATATCCTTGCCGTCATTATACTAAGGAAGGGGTCTAATTATATCATTAGCTAGCATACCAAGAGCCTTCAAAACTCTGTGGAAATGCCTTTAGATAGTTTCACCTGAATGATTGAATATTTCTTGCACCAATCTATTATCTGTACCATGAGCAAAAATCAACAAAAATATCACCACTTCCTCTTGAACAGCCACTCCTCATGTTGGAAGAAGATCATATTTTTGGGTTAATTCATAACATAAGTCTAGAAATACAGGTTTTGTTAGACAAAAGGCTTGATAACATCTTATATCATGTCCTTTTAGTATCTCCTCCATAAATTTATGACTAGTTCGACTTGACATTCTACATGGAATCTTATGAATATAGTTCTCATAATATGTCAAAATACTACGGGCAGTCACCTGGTAGACAACCAACCAATCTGAATTATGGTGAATTCGATTTTCCTTGTCAGCCGTTTCCTCACCAAGAAAAATATGTGGATGTAATAAAGAACAATTTGAGATATCCCAAGACTCCATTGAAGCACAATATGTGATACTCTCCTCTATTAAGCTAGAAAAAATCACAAAGAATAAACTAATATATCATTAAAACCATTCTTTGTAATGGAAATATCATGAAAAGCATAATAACCAATCACAATTGTCATCCACAAGAAGAATAAATGTTCTCGATATTCAAATTCTAAATAAAAGAAGCATGATAAATACATTAAAGTGTTGCTACTTCCTCAATCACTATAAAGTCATTTATTTTTCTTAAACAAGTCCTAATTGAACTCTAGCCAAGAGAAGCGAGACTTTGGAGAAGGTTGGTTGACAAAAACATCTCTCATATAATTTTTGCTTAACAAGTTACAAGCATAGTTTCAAAGTTCACTCGAAGGAGTTATTCCAGGTACATTGCTTAAAATCTCCAACGCCGCCCCAATAGTGATCTCTGATGAAGGTGAAGAAGTGCAAACATTCTTATCTTCCATAAACTTTAAAAGAGATTAGATATCTTCCTTCAATGAAGCGGCCCCAGAAATCCTTTATCCCTTACTATTTCCACCACAATACTTTCTCTTAACGGACCCTAAAGAGGGGAAGGTAATGTCAGTAGCAAAATTACTTGTTTCCTTGATTCCAGAACTTGAATTGTACCCATCTACTCCTATATCATCAATGCAATCATCTTCACCAATTCAGGTTCTCCAACTCCGACTGATTCATCATTAGTCTCTAAAATCTCATTTTCTATCTCAATCTCATTTTCAAATCTTTAATTTGGTGCTCGTGCTCTTTCACCAGTGGCAGCAACATCAGAAAATAATGAATCATATCGATACCAAATCAAAGATAAGTCTTTGTTCTTAAACTTACTGTAATCTCCACTTTCCTGCAATAATAAATATTCCAAATCAAATCTAAGATCACATAAGATGAAATAAATAATTTGTTGTAAGATTAGTGCTAGAGATTATACACTTATTTTTCTATCCCACCACTCCTCAGAAGCATCAATTGAATTCTTCAAGGGATTTCAACTGATCCCATTCTCCTTGTACATCAATTTCTTAAATAGTATCCATTCCTTCTTCATTGCATCCCAGTGATTGCGAAGTTGTTTGTACACGTAATTTTTTCCAGTGACTTTCCCGAACCTCCTAACAAGATTTCTCCATCCATTAACATTGAAGTGGTTAGTTGGCCTATTACCTTTTCCAATCTCCTCCTCACATATTTCAATAAACGTACGATCCAAGGCTATATTCCACCTTGCGGGAATCCTTTCTTCAAACATTTGATTACTTAAACTTTGGTTTTACTCCCACCACTAGTTGTGTTTTGTATAAACCCTTTGTTTCTATGGTGTTGATTTTCCATCTAAAAGTTGATTGTCATAACAAATTTAAATAAACAATAAGGCTTCATATTAAAAATAATTATGATAGCACATAATAGTACAAGAAAATAAATCAAAAAACTCAATAATTTTATTATTAAAATATGTCCAAGTTCTTCTAGTATTCACAAAAGCATATCGAAGATGATAGTAATATAAAATAATCATTTATGGATTCAGATTATAATAAAAAGAAAATCGCAAAACAAAAAAATAAGAAAAAAATCGTTCAGGAATTTTAATTGAAATTTGAGATAATGAATGCCCCCAACTAGTAGGCTGATGAATGAATCATACACAATATTTATTCCCCCAATTGTGGATGTTGATGCATTAGAAACAGAAGAACAATAAAAAATCATATGGGGCAATAATTCTTCCCACAACAAATAGTTACATAATCAGAAATGAAAATACCTTTTGAAAGAAAACCCATGTATTATTCTCTCACTACTATCATGTTTTCTCTTGCTGATGATTCAACACAATTTCACAATAGAAACAGATCAAACTTCATAATACAAACATATTTCATCATAAAAATGAGTACTTTAGCCTAACCTTCAAAGCCACGACGCTTCGACGATGTCAATTTTTGAGTAATCACCACACAACTGCAGAGAGAGAGAGAGACATATAATAGCCAAGAAAAAACATGGAGAATGCAGGATAAATTTTTGGTTTTGGCGGGTTTATCCGCTACTGAAATGTGTTAAATTAGGGTATATTGAAAATAGATAGAGATAATAGTGGGTAGTATTGTCATTTGACAGTCATCTAAAAAAATATAATGAGAAAAAGGTGGGGGTTACGTACTTTTTTCAAAAGAGCTTATCAGCTCCTTAAAGCTTATTTCAACAACTTAAAAGCTTTTCTTAAAAAAATTAGCCAAACAAAATTTGAGAGCTTATAAGTTCTTAAACATCTTATAAGATGTTTTAAAAAGCTTATAAGCTCTGCCAAACACCCTCTAGATTTATTTAGCTATTTTAATATTTACAATGTTTATATGTGTCTTGTAATTAGAAGTTCACGGGCCTATGTAGCTTAGTTTAAAATTTAAAGGGTCTATCTATAGGAAAAATAGTTTTGGTCTAATTTAAGCACGAGATATCAGTCCAGTGCCAAAGGTTAATTACATAAAAAAAATTAAACTAGGGTAGATTTTTTTTTTCAATCACAACATTAACTTTAAAAGTTATCACTTCTTGTAATAAACTATACATTCATTTTAATTATAACTTTGACTATATATTTTTGCATCAATTTGTAACTCCACCACCATCATGGATGCGGTTAGCCAAGACCATATCAAATCCAAAACTTATTTGTTATTCACCGCTAATCATGTGTGGAAGTTCATTTTCACCTTCAATTTATGGTGGTAGTGATGAATATGAGACGTCTTTATTATCATATGTCTAATGATGGTGGTTGTCACACCTCGATTTTCGTAGCTTTAAATAAAACATATTTTTGAAGGGATCTGAGCTACATTAAATGTTTTCAACTTAAAATAAAACTTTAACTTTGAAAGTAAAATAACATAATTTTCTTAAACTAAACAATTTGAAACATAAGTAAAATAAATAAATAAAAATTCTCTAGAATATAATATTTTGGCAGAAGCGTAATTTGAATAAAACTCTATAATTTCACTCGAAATTTAAATACTAGAACTTTAGTAAAAGTCATTTTTTTTCTCAAACATCAATACGGAAATAGACTATACGAATTGAATAGATTATGAAACTTTTTAGAACCTTTGGAAAATAGCACCAGCCTCCTCGTACCACGACCAAGCTCAAAATAACTTGTAGAAACTGGAAAATAAGATGGGGTGAGCAAGCCACGGACTCAGTGGGGACATGTTTGTCGACCTTAAATACAAATCATGGAATAATCAATGAAAACATACAACACACTATAAAAATAGATGTTTACTAATATAGTAAACATGTTGCCTGTTGAGCATAGCACAACACAACACAAAGCATAGCATAGCATAGCAAATAATATGTGGCATGTTGAGCATAGCATAACACAACACAAAGCATAGCATAACACAGCATAGCATGTAATATGTTGCTTATAGCCTATGAAATGTTACGCTTAGACATTAACATCACAATCATTGCATTTAAAGTAAACAAACATAGCCCATATAATAGATAGAATCCCCACATTGAAAATAGATGAAATTCGGTATGTAGATGCAAAGTATCCTATTGCCCTTAGCATTCGCTAGCCTCCTTCTCCTTTTAATGAAGACATAAAATAGATCTATCTAGGTCTTCAGTATATGAAATTTGAGAAATTTGGAATTCTAGGGTTTTGTAGTGGCTTTTGAAAAATTTGGAAGAAATAGGAAACTTTTATGCATTTAAAAAACTGTACAATAGTGAATAAATAATTTTTACCTAATAAATGATAAAGGAATACAAATATAAATTTTAACTGTAGGAAAAACAAATTAGTGCAAGTATCATAGTAATTTTCATAATTTTTCAAGAAGTATAACTATGGATTTTGAATATTTGAAATCGAATTTGTTGAAACAGAAAAAATCTGCGCAGCAGTAGAAAAACTTTAATAACTCGAAATATAATGGATGGATTCCTTTGAAACTTTAACATAAGATAAAAGATATATAGATAAATGACATATCCAAAAATTATAATGTTTTAACAACTATAGATATATATTTTGAATTTTTAAAATCAGAAAGCAGAATATTTTCGATCATGCGATGAAGTAGTAGAAACATTATTTAAAATATTATACACGTTCAATGGAGTTGAAATTTTTACAGAAGATCATAGACATAACAGTATACAAAACAATAAAATTTTGTAATTTTGGAATTCGAGAGATAGAGAAACGAATTTTTAAACATAATGTATGTCTATTAGAAGGAGATGATATTGAGAGAAAGTCGGAAGAATAAAATACCATGGTTGATAAGGACGAATTTTACTTTAGAAAATTAGATTTTTTGGCTATGATATTGGTTTATGACATGAATCTTCTATATATAGATATATTCTTATGGTTTTAGGGCTCCTAATTATACTAGGAAAGTGTTTTCGTGTTCCCTGAGAAAAATCATGGGCTTTGACTTTTGTTCTAGAACATGGGCTCCAACAAAAACTATGAAATAATATTTAAAAAAAATTAGACTCTAAAATAATATAGACCTCAATTTAAATATAATAATATTACTTTACAAGTATTACACTGGTGACATCTTTGTTTAATTTCATAAAATATGGCTAGTGTTGTATTTGTGACAAAACCTTATCCCTACTTAATACTAAAAGAGAGTCGCCTAAAACTAGAGAAAAATACGTGGCGGTCTCTTGATTTTTTATCAAAAATTATTTTTTAAAAACTCTAAATTGTTTTATTTTTCAAATGCCCATGTCTTACAAATTGGTGAGTATGGACTGTATTTCCATCATATTCTCTTCTCTAGCCAATCAAAAATTTCTCTCTCTTCATTATTTTTCTTTTTTACCCTAAAATTTTAAATGTTTATAACTTTTCTGTATGAACTTCATTATTGACAAAAAAAAATCAAATTAATCCTTATTTTATGATCTTCAATTAGACATCCATATTGTATGTATACATAAAATATTAAATTTTAAATATAAAATATTTTTTGTTAGGTTAATTGTGTTACATTTAGATATTTAAAATATTTTCATATAAAATTATGTTAGGATGAAATGACATACTTTAAGAAACCCGTAAGGAAAGCCAGGGGAGGATCATTTGTATGTTGAAGGACTTTGTAGTGAATGAAAATAAAATGAAGTACAAAACAACTATTTAGCCATTAAAGATAATTTTCTTGTGCAAGACAAAACTTGAGGAAATTTTTTATGATACATTTCCAGCATTCATTCACCAATTAAGTCGTTCAAGGTTTTTGAACCACATAAAGAGATTCCAGCATTTAATCGATCTTTGGCAACTACATTATAAATATATATATACAAAATTTATTGACCAATTCTTATTTATTTTTTTGTTTGTAATGAAATGTTTATCTATTTTCTTTATATATGTGATTGTAATGTGTTATTTTAGTAAAGAATATTATCCTTTATATGTCAGACATCGTTTTAATAGATTATGAACTACTTTTCATTATATATTATTCCATATTGCATGTTTTATACACCAATTACATTAATTACACATGTATATAATACCTAGTGTACATTACATATGTCATATTTTATAAATGATTATTTATTAATATTATTAAAACTTGTCTTATCCGTACATCGCACGAGTGGACAACTAGTAATTTATAAAGTTAATATTGCAATTGAATATTAATGTTCACAATATGACTTTAAATGAATTTTGAACCCTCAGTCTCAATTTGAATCATGAAAAAACTCATAATAAGTAGAGGTAGTAATTCGGATGGCACGACTCGGCTCAAGCCATCGGGTTAACACTATATATCGGGCTGGGTTAGGCCCAAAATTTTATCAGGCCAAAAATTATCGAGCCCAACATAACTCATCATTCTTAAATAAACTAAGATTGTTGGGCCCGTTATGACCGTCGGACTTTTGGCCCATTAAGTAGAGCATGTTGAGTGGATGGAACTGCAGACTCAGATTTCTATAGATCAATTCATCTAAAATATCAAACGAACTGCACTAGCATATCAAACCGGGCAAATTTTACCTGCTCTAGTAAGTAACCCCACTCATCCGCCATTTCCTCCCAAAGGATTTGTGTAATTGTCTTGCAAGATTGAAAAATTATTTCCTACCCGTACGGACATTGTCTCCGTCGCTTATATTAAAATATTTTATTAATATATATATTAATTAAATATTTCAATATGAGCCGGTGGGGCAATCATAAGAATTTCCCCCTGCAAGATGACATTTAGAATACAACAAAAACTAGTCTCCTCCAAAAATGGTATGTCCAACTTCAACAATAAAAAACACTCGTCTCTCTCTCTCTCTAACAGCCGTCTCAACATGTATTATCTTGAGATTCAGAATCTTGTTAATAGAACCCAAAAACAACTCTTTCTTTGTGTCCTTTAGTCGCCGGCTACACCATTCTTGGCTGATATAAAACATATGTGTGAGTAATCATGTAAGTAATTGGACTACTGCAATCACCCTTCTTCTTCTTCAATGGCAATTGACGAGGAGACTCCACTCACTAATGACGAAAACGCTCCACAATCTCAACCTCTTAACCACAAAAGAGATGTCCATATCTTGTGCTGGGCTTTCCTCCTCATTTTCCTCGCTTATGGCGCTGTTCAGAATTTGGAAAGCACAATTAACACTGTAAATTCCCCCATTTTCTTCATATCCTGATTTTTTAGGCAATTTCCCTCTTTTTCTGATGATTTTTTTTTTTAAATTTCGATCTTAGGAAGGAGATTTGGGTACTATATCGCTGGGGATACTGTATGTTTCGTTCGCGATTTTCTCGATTGTTGCTTCACTGGTAGTGAAGAAGCTGGGATCAAAGAATGCTTTGATTCTTGGTACAACTGGATACTGGCTTTTTACAGCTGCAAATTTGAAGCCTTCTTGGTATACTCTCATTTTACCATCATTTCGTTGATTTTTTTCTTATCGAAGTGTTTGTGATATGAATCATCTTATTCTGTTGTTGGTTCTGAGGTTGAGCATTACTGTAAATGAGTCGAGTCGAGCCGAATGTGATGTTGTTCAAACTTGTTCTAATATTATGTTTGAGCTTGTTTGATTATTAATCCAGTCGAGCTTGAACGAGCTTTGATTAAGTCGAGATCGAGTAGCTTGATAATTTTACACTTGTTTTAATATTTTTAACTTATCGAGCA
>JAUEKW010147802.1:0-10231 GCA_032274785.1 Ajuga reptans
CTAAAATGCTTTTCAATTTTTAGGAGTTTTAAAATTATCTTAACTTCATAAAAATTATTTACGATAATAATTTTATTTATGCTCTAATTATTTTTATAAAATATTTTTTAGAATAATTTTAATATTTCCATTTTTTTTTTCATATCTGAAAAATAAACTCTAAACAATTTCTAGATTTTTAACATAATTTCCAGATTAAAAAAAAAAAAAATTCAGTTTTTCAAACATAATTTTCAAATATTTTTAAATTATTTTCACATTTTAAATATAATTTCTAAAATTTTAATAATGATTTTTTGGATTTATAAAGATTATTGAAATAATTTCTATAATTTCTAGATTTTAAAAATTATTTTTATATTTAATTTCGAGATTTTTTTTAAAATTACTGAAATATCCTTCAAATTTTGAATTTTCGCCGGAAAATTCGCCGGAGGTTGCAATCGGATAAAACCCCCATACTATAGGTTACAATCGGAGACAAAACAAAGTTTAGGTACTTAAGTGATAAAACATATATAATACAGGTTGCTTTTTTATATTAACCCTAATATAAACTCACAATGTTAGGTTTGTGAATCAGGAGTGTTTTTTTCTTTTTGGGACTTTTAATTTTTTTTTTTGGGGGGGGGGGGGGCGGTTTTATTCATGGTTCGGTGCGTGGCCCAGCAGTGGATTATTTTAGTTCGGTAAGTTGAGAAAGTTTGAAGGTCTTGTTCCAATTTATATTGACACTTCGAAGGAGCAACTGTGATACATATTGAATATCGGGAGAAAATGGGAAATTGAACTGTAAACACTTCTTCAGGGGAAAGGCAATTACATTTTAGTGATACTATCATGTTGGCTTGCATGCCGGGATTTTGATACACTTTTATGAAGAGGTATATGTATTTGATATATCATTTTTACAAAAGGGGTTGCATTCAATATCAGGAACTGAAGTCCCTTGAGTCATGGTAAAATGCAGGAAGTTAAATGATTTTAGGCTTATGCCTGTTAGAATAAGTATGTTTATTTGATTCATCAAGTTCTCTGAATATGATCAATCATATGCATGATATTGGAACTTCTGAACTGAGAGTTCTTGTGGAGTTCCATATAGGCAAACAGCTACATATGCGTACATATTAATTTGTCAGGCAACTTGAACTAAAATGTCTGACTATTTCTTCTTTTGTTTTCCTGTAACGGCAGATGACTGAATACACTTCACAGCCTGAGATATCTCGGCAGGTCTGTACTAAAAATCTTTCAAACTTGTTGCTTTCTTTGTATATTGTTTTTTTTTAAAATCCTAAATTTGCCATTGGCTCCAATTTTTTGCATCGACTTCTTTGTCAATTGGATGTATATATCTTAATAATTGTCTATTGGGGTAGTTATGCTAGATGATTAACACCCAAAAATATGTAACAAGTAGCATATCAGTCATTCAACATATGCTTGCTAACTTTTCTAGTTTGTTCTCTTACAGCACAAGAATTAGAAAAGATATCAATTCAGTGACAGGGCCTAACATACAAAACAAAACTGAAATGAGAAGCTCTAGGATACTTTTAGCTAGTAATAGTACAAGCTTTTGATCTGTCACGCTGTGAAGTAGCTAACTATTGATGCACACTTTGATAATTCAGTGATTTGTTCTGGTGTCAATACCGTATGTTTTGGTCCAACTATATGTAGGTAAAATGGTTGGAGATGTACACGGTTTGTTAATGTACCTTTTGGCTTTTGCAAATTTTTTCTTTTTGTAAGAAATAATGGATAAGTTACTAAAATTTGAACGGATCATAAGAGAACGAACTCTTTGTTAAGTAGTTGGAGAGGTGCCCAAACCGACCTAAGAGAACACATAAACCTCTATCCCTTTTAGTGACTACTGTTGTTGATTTATTCCCTTTCAACCCTTCTTATCACTCACCTTAACACAACAATTGTACTGCATCTGAGTTTTTCCCAGATCTATAACACCCAAACATAGATCTCGCATGGGTATGGGACATGCCCATTTCCATATAAAGCTTCCTAGCTACTGGGCACTGATAGAAGGTTGTATTACTTGGCCCACTGTTTGTCCCCAAGTTGGAGAAAGTCTAAAAAGAGAAAATGAGTTTATACGCGCGCTTGATTTTGATATTGGGGCCAAGAGATTGGTTCTAAACAACAGAAATTGCATGATTATTTTGCAATCTAGGCTTTAACAGGACTAGCAACCTAGCCCTTATTCAAATTTAGGATTTAACTGTTTCAAGTCTTCAAAAGTCTCATAGAAAAGCTCTCTTGTCATCTTTTGTGTTTTGTCCCTGCCGTGAGGTTAGCCTAACAAAAATACCTGAGCAAAGATAAAATTTGAGGAGTCCAGTTCCTACTATTCATCATCAAAATCTATACTATAATTTCCCTAATACTTGCTCCTTACCTCATCACTTATCATCTCCTACTTATTAGTGAGAGTGTTTTGGCCTTTGAGATGCTTTGCGATATTGAATCCTTGCTCCAATATCCTTTCTTTTATAGGAACTATTTTCTAATTTCATCACCTGTATCATTCTTCGTATCAAGATTATCTTTATTATTTATGGGACATTAGAGCCGCCTCTATTGACACTATATCTGCATTTTATTTATGCGTTTATCATTTCCTTTACCGAGATAAGCTCATACCAAATTTTTGAACAGAACGTGTATTTAGGTTTGAAATTGGATTGATTCTTTTGCTCACCTAAGAAAGGCCATTCCTGGGAATGGAACTAGAAATATCGCTTTGTTCCTCCAACATAGATAAGTTACCTGTCATGTAACTGGGGAAAATATTTATCCTAAAAGCATTTAAAATGCCATTAACTTGTTTTAGGGAGAATTTAGGTGCCTTAAAGTGTTTCTGTAACTTATAGCCGTTGCACACAAAATTCCCTGTGTAGAAACAAGTGATATCTGAAAGGCATTATATTCAGATTAAAACAAATAATATTTTATTATTGTTTTTTTGTGTGATGCATCTGTTATTAATGACTATGCAGCCTGCATACCTTTCACCCATTCAAACCATGTTTTTCTATTTCACACTGCTGGTCTTGTGACAAGAAAATATAGCATTGGATTCTCCAAGGTTGACCTACATTGTCCCAAAGTTATCTGTGTAAAAAACTAAAATCAACGCTTTATGGAAAATTCTCCTCTCCTGTTTTGTTTCATCTCAAATGTTTTGTTCTTACTTAAATGACACATTTTACAGGTTGATATATTTATCTGGAAGATGAATTCAGTTCCAGCTTTCACGGCGAATCTGACAGTGGAATCTTTCAACAAGCGTACGCTCTCATGAAGTGAGTAATACACTCTCAAGCTGTTTCCATGTATCGTCCTAAATGCACTCACTAATCTAAGTTTTTTGTTCGCTTGTCATTATTTACTACAAATGCTTATATAAAACCTGATATTTTGATTTTACCAGTTCTTTTGGTTCCGGATTGAGAGTTTAGTCATCAATAGCAATCAACTTAATAGTCATTCATAAATTTCTTATTTTCTGAGTAACAAGAAAGGTTTACTTGCGATGTTGCATTTTCAGAGCGGTCAAACACGGGCATGGTTCGATACGAAGCAATGTGCAATAGCAGTGCAAGAAATACTACTATAATGGTGATGAGCATTGCTGAGAGTATGTAATGTGAAATGATAGTGACCTAGGCTTTTGGCCCTCACTGAAGCCACAAATTCTGAGTCCCATTATAAAGATAAAATTTTGTGGACTTCTTAAGTTTCAACTTTGTGAATAGGGACTTAGCAGTGGAAACATAAATCCATCAGAGAATGTCCTATTTTTGCGATTCTTGCTAATTGCAATAACATTGGATTCTTCAAACTAGTTGTGGTTTACAAAAAAGAGTACCAAATGTTTGTTCATAGTTCAGAAATATTTTGTTACTTCTATATAATCATAGCCCATTTTTATATTATTTTTGTTTTGGTATTGCTCTTACTAATGGTGCAGTAGTAGGAAATAGTCTTATGATGAAGTGCTGATGATTTTGTATGGTTGTATTGTTGGTTGAAAATTGATATTTGCTCCTCCAACATACAGCAAATGCATTGCACCTGGCCGGCAGTGGACATGCTAAAAAAACACATTCACGGACGAATACATAACCAATTTATTTATTTGTGTGTGGGAAAAACACAAAATAAGAGAGCAATTCAAAACTATACCTATTGTAACTTTTATATAGAATGTCAACACTGTAAAAATATATTAAACCTAGCCCTTTATTCTAGAATATGCCTAGAATACTCTATTTTTTAGTGATGTCAAACAAAATACTGTTGTCTTTTAGTGATGTGATAAAAATACGTTTGTTATGTGTGCGCGAACCTAGACATAACGCGACATATAGAACATGGCACGAAATAAACTCATGGCACAAATATTATTATGGCACGAACATCGACATATGTCGCAATCTAAAACTTATTGACTCAAAATCTGAACTTACTAATAGTCATTATGATGGAAATACTTTATTACGACAATATTAGACCCAACATGGTTCCGTAAATTAAATATAAAACTTCATAAACCATTTTCATACCCTTTTTACTGTAATCTAGCCGAGTTATATCCACCGAATTTTATAGACCACTCCTCACAGTCTACCACTCGATCGCAATCGATAGTTTCAGATGCAGACGCCTTCAGCTATATCCCGGACAACCTTGTTTCGTTTCCTACCTCAAGTAGTAGAGTAGTTTGATTTATTTAGTAACGTATGAAATTTTGAAGAGCTAGAACAAAATCCTTATTTAATTTTTGAAATCATAAAATATTTATTACATAGTAAATCTTCTTTAGGGAGGAAACTACTTATTTAGCTACTTATAGTAGCTTTTCTCACAACACTCATACACCCGGATGGAAATTATAATGGAAGAAAACTGCAGACTAACTATTACAATGTTTATTTTGGAAGGACATAGAGGGGAATAGTCGGTGCTTCCTGCTTCCTTCTACCCTGAATTTATAGAGGTTTAATGTCCTCTATCCTGCCTTCTTACATCCAGTTGTCTTTATATCAATGGTTCTACGGAATTTTGGATGCTAACCTTATCAGGATCACATGGTTGTAGTCCATGTTTTTATCTTACTTCACATTGTGTGAAATAATTCTGTCTTGGATGCCTTATCCTCCTTCTTTTGTCTTTTTCTGGTGGATAAGATTCTAATGACTCGGCCCATCAAGACTTGTCGGGTAATTAATATTTTCCTTTACGATCCTCGGGGCATATTTTTATTTCTTGATGGCCCTCTCTCGTATCTCTCTTCCTTGTCTCTTATTAAAGGGAATCCTTTTTCAAACAGTACCTCTTTCGGTTTTGGGTACTTTGGGTAAATTTGATCATTCCATATTCTAGCATGCGCCATGTTGCAGTATTTTCTGGTGGTTTATGAACTTTCCGGTAACTCGTTTCTCCATAGTATTTCTATTTTTTGTTCAATGATGGATTCTGCGCATGGAGTACTCCTTGATGTCATTGTGTTGATCAAAACTGATCTATTTGCCGTCTTCTGAAAGACTTTGAAGTCTCCTTTGATCTTCCTCATCATGATAAGGCACATTCATATATCCCAAGCTCCCCTTTGGTGATATCATCGGTAAAGGTTGATACCATGGGAATCTTGTGCTCTGGGACAGTCATGTTCTTGTTTGTCGTTCTTGCATCTAGCCTTTGCAGCTTTATGAAATGAAAAGTTAGGTAAGACCCATTCTTGTGTGGATCTGGAACTGCTGAGAAGAATTGCAGTTCCAGAATATCTTCATGTTCGAGATGCTTCTTATTTTTCTAGCTCTCGTCAACGGCTTCGGTGATATATCCTGGAAGTTTTGATATTTCTAGAAAACTCGGTGATTGAGTGTGTACTGAAGCTAAAGCTCCAAAGTCATACTATTCTTTGACCTCTTGTGGATTTGCTCCTAGCAACATCCATATTCTGAGATATTTACCATATCTGACATCTTGTTGGATTTACACTAACTAATGTAACAATTTTCTCCCATGAGATTTGGTAAATCTTAAATGGAGAAACTTTAAACATGTTAGTATCAGTGTTAGATGTACCATTCATTAGCCTAAGACTAATCTCTCCCTCTTTTACCCTAGAGGTGGTGGGTTGGCTTGAGACAGTAGGAGGAATACCCTCCTTTTACTCAATCTTTTCTTTAGTTGAACCCGTATAAGTATCTAACCTAGAACTCGTGCTTACAGTACTTGAATCTATGACAGCTAGGTTAGGGCCCCATTTCCTAAACTCAACATTTTGCTTTGATGAAGAAGTTTCCCGTCGTAGATGAATATAAAGATTGTCGCAAAGACCTGAACTTGCAAGTCTGGTAGTCTTCATAGCATTTTGAACTTTTAACAAGTCCACCTATTGTACTCGACCCACAACTTGGCACTAAGCTCCAGGCCGTTGATCACCTTGTCCAGCTTCTCCATAATTTCTTGGAGATGTTTGTATCTTGTTGTGATGGAGTTTGCTTCACTGACCTCCATCTATCTTCAGAAAGTTTGCAAGAACATTTCAAGAGACTTAATAATGACAACATCATAATCAAAATATTGACATTCAGTTTGCCATCTAGGTAACCTACCTTTTTCTGGTTTATATTCAATTTTATTTTTTAGGAAAGTTTTAACACTCGTATTGTCATTTTTTAGAATGAATCTCTTAGACATTAAGAATAAAGGTCATTTTCTGAAAGCCTTTCAGACTGCAAATAATTCTTTCTCATTGATATGCCATCTCGCTACTTTATTTTCTGCAAAGAGACCAATGCAGTATCTGCATGGTACTTCTCCATTTTGTGTCACTTTAGTTAACACAACTGCCCACCAATAATTACTGTTGTCCGTGTAAGGAATCATTTCGTCCTCGCCATTTGGCATTGCTAGCTTTAGAAGTTCCTTACAAACTTCTTTTAGCTGCAAAATTGATTCTTTGCACTCTTTTTCCATTTGAAATCTACATATTTCTTTAGTAATGACCTGAACACCTTCCTGTATTTTACCATATTCTTTTATAATTATCTTATGAAATTGACAATTCCGAGAAAACTCTGAAGCTATTTCTTGCCTTTGAGATTTTTCGGTAATCCTTGCACCTTCTCCACAATATATTTTTGAAGGATGATTCCAAACTCATCGATTTTAATTATGACAAAATCGATCTGTCTTGTGGCGATTACTACTTTCTTTTTCAGATAGCACTAATCTTTCTTGATGACAAACCTCTGAGAAGATTTCCAGATGTTTGATATGTGTTTCCATATTCTTCAAGGTAATGATTATATCATCGACATAGACGAACATGAATTTGAAATAACCTCTGAAAGGATTATCCATCTTCCTTTTATATATCTAGGGTGCATTTGCTAATCCCACCAGCATCACATTGTGTTCTCTACTTAGAATGTAGTGTCCATCAAACTCCAAAATGTTGTTCATCCCTTTTTGATTGGTCACTAATCGTTGTTTCCTCTTTTTATTTCTCCATGATTTCTCACCAGAAATCCCAGGCTGCTATATGGAGAAACTCCCGCTGATATCAACTTAAGGTCCATATATTCCTTAAGTATCTTATTCATATCCTCACGATCCTCTTGATTCATAAGGACTGTGTTGTATTGAACGAACTCATTTTCTTTTCAAACTTTCACTTTTAAAGAGGCCTTGAGTTCATCCCTGTCCCACCATGCTAGAGGATCTTTATTAAAATTTCTCTATATCTTTTTCTTGACATCTTCCAAAAAAAATTACTTTTCAATGATGACATCAGGTTGTGAGTTTTTTCCATAAACACATTGAGGAATTGGATTATCTCACTTGATAGTTTGTTCTCCACATATTCTCCTAAGCTCTCGACTCGATATTGAAGGAGTGCAATCCCATATCTTGGCGATCCTTCATCTTTGGATGAGTAAGTTTTCCTTCATCACCATGCTTGTTGGTAAAATTGATAGATATTTTTCTGCAAAATTCCTCCCTTAATTGGTGAACAATGATCTTATTTCACAAAGGATTGTGAAAATAAGTCTCCTTGATTCACTTTCCTGCGTGAACCCTTTGGAGGTCTGTAGAAAATTATTATCTCACAGGATATATGCATCGGTATCATGGAAATAAATTAGTGGAGTATTAACTTTATACCATGGGGTGTTTTCTGCTCCTCCGATCATTATTTTCCCATTGTCGACTAAAAAATCTATTATCGTAAAAATAGTCTCTTCTAGGTTCGAACCTCTAATTTGTTTCTTTTGTCAGAATTGGTTGATCTTTAATCCGTATATCTATCTCATGGATTGACGGACACTCCATATACCTGGTAGGACTGCGTGGGCAACCTGATCAAAGATAACTAGTATTTCTATGAACTCATTTCCCACGAATAATTCTGAATGGTGGGTATTGAAAACTGCATAGGAAATACTGTAGGTAATAGAATACGATATGTTCCCTTCTTTCATCAATTCTTTGTTCTTGAAATCTTGATGAAGAGTTATGAGTCTATTAAAATCTTGATCTACTAAGTTATAGGTAGTCCTTGGATATATATAGGATGTCAAGTTCCCAGCATAGAGATTACCTAAGATTCCACCCAGACTTTCATCTCGTATATCCTTGATTCTCTTATCGAATATATCAAAGAGATGAAATACATAAATTAACACCAGCAGTTCCCTTTAGCTATAAATGTGGAAAATCATATATGGAAAATTTACAAACCCTAATTACATGATTTACACCGCCGTCAGACCCCATAATTGCCACATCCATTCGATCGTCCCTAGTCCTTAGTCATCACCAAAATTGACATAGAAATTTATAACCATGGCTCATCCACCCTCAATCTCTAACAACATCAAAATAGAAGGAAAAAAAAGAAAAAGGGAAAGAAAGCTGAGAAGCAGTATCATGTCACCGCCATCCATACTTTGGCGCCACCGAAAGACGAAACAGAGAAGAAGCTCCGCCGCCGATTCAGTACCCAGGCCGACAGAAGAAGCTCAATCCGCGCCACATAGCCTTTGAAAAGTATTTTAATTCAATTAACCCAAACTTAACATAAATAATATTACCTAGCAGCGGAACAAAAGATAATTTTTCTATCTCAACCTATATATGCTCTCAATTTAAACCAAATATTCTAGGCAGCGGAAAAATAACATTCTAACTAATTAACAAAAAAAAAAAAAACTCTAAAAATTTCCAAGGTAAAATAATATGTAGCAAAGTGTAAACACTTATAAAATATTTCCTAAATCAACTATCAAAGCAACTTTAAATTCGAAAATAAAAGCAACTACAAAAGGTATAAAAAAAAATTGCTAGACTACTCATATGCTTGTTCGCCTGCCTCGACTCCCATCACGCAACTCCAACCTGGGATCAATAAAGGTATGTGTGAGCTTCCTTCAGCTCATGGAGATTATACAAGTCAATATTAAAAATACAGTTGAAACATCATATGAATAACAATTAACTTATAACTTAACATAACATCTACGTTCACAGGTTGCCCTGGATCACGCCAACTTATATGATTGATCAATCAACTTATAATGAAACCTAGGTCTTGTATTTCATAACATAAAAGTTATATAACATAAAAGAATTAAACACATATAATCAATAAAGACAAGTAAGAATCTCCACCTTAAAAAGCAATTTGAGTAAACCTTGAAATTTCCACGCAAAGGCCTAACCACCGTGTTCTTGATCGGATTAAATTTAAATTTGGACATTGGCAGGCTGAGGGGCAGGATATCCATAATTGACAACTTGGATAATATAATTGGAATAATTTTCTGGAATTATGAAATGTGGAGGACTATAATTTAAAGTAAAGGAAAAGTTTTGACTTTAAGAATTAATCATACTCTCCTCCTGCAGAAACTAACCCCATCATTCTTCTTCACTTTCCCTTTTTCTATACACACACATACATACACTAACTAATCTCTCCCCCCTCCATTAAACAACAACCCTTTCTTCTTCCTGAACTTATGCACACACATCACTCAACTTACACACACACCCACAACAACGCCACATGCACACACCTGTTGGTACACGTGTTCGTGCATGCACTTTAGGACGCTTTAAGTGTCGATTTAGATATGTTTACATGCATAAATCCATGTATTTAGATCGTTTACCGTTAATTGGGCTAGAT
>JAUEKW010147813.1:0-18718 GCA_032274785.1 Ajuga reptans
AGGTGGATATTTAATTATGATGTGGACATTCTAAAAAAATACGAAAAAGAAAAAAATAATCCAGGTAAGAAGTCCGGCGCCACGTCAGCTTAAATGGCCTGAAAACATTAAAAGTTGCCGGCACGTGACACTTTCCGGCAAAAATTTGAATTTTGGGACTAATTTCGTACAATTTTATTAGTTACGGGACGAAATTGAAAACGTGAAAAGTTTTGGGATATTTCGCGGGTGAGGCTATAGTTGTGGGACGTATTATGCATTTTTCCCCTTGACATGTATTTTGTGCTTTATATATATTTTTTTAATTAGATTAGAAAATCGGGCTGTTACAGAGTGGATTCATGAAGTAGGGGCAAATTTTTTATGAATGATAAATTCATGTAAATTAAAAACCGTCTTTCAACTAGAAGACCTATCTGGAGACGTCTGGAATGTGTTTGATGAAAATAACTCCCACACGCTTCCATTCTTCATCAACCCACACACATCCTGAACATTCCTACTTTCCAACTCCATCCGTATATATACCACTGCCCTCGCCGTGAAGCGATTCCACTACGCCAAAAATCAGCAACCACAAAGTCAAAGGAAGAACACCATTGTTGATCTGTTGTTACTATCGGAAGTTTGAACGATGTGGACGCAGCCGTACGGGAAGAATGACGTGGAAGCCGGCGGCGGGCGGCCGCTGTATCCGATGATGCTGGAGAGCCCGGAGCTGCGGTGGTCGTTCATTCGGAAAATATATACGATTATCAGTATTCAGCTGCTTCTCACCATCGCCGTCGCTGCTGTTGTCGTTTCGGTTCATCCTATATCGCATTTCTTCGCTTATACTGGGGCTGGCTTGGCGCTTTACATTGTTCTCATCGTTACCCCTTTTATCGGTATGTTTTTTCTTTCCCCCTTATATCGGAATTTTGAATTTGCTGGTGGTTGATGTTGATTTTTTTTTTTTTTTCATTTGTTGTTGAATTGCAGTTCTGTGCCCGTTGTATTACTATTACCAGAAACATCCAGTGAATTATTTCCTTCTTGGATTATTCACGGTGTCGCTAGCATTTGTGGTGGGCTTGACCTGTGCATTCACCAGCGGTAAGTCATTTTCGGATTAGCTATAAGCACGATACAATTCGTATAGGGAAAAAAACAAGTATAGAAGTCATTGTCATTCTGATTTTGGAAGTGTTTTTATTAATTGAATAATGATGTCGAGATTTTTTATTGAAGAATCCAAAAATTAGAATATTACTATCAAAATGCCCCATGGCCGTGGAGCGATTGTGTGTTTGCAATTCATTCGATTGAAACTAGCTCCAAATTTTATCCATTGTTGATGTGCAATTATGGATTTCAAATTCGCTTCCAACCATAAACATGGAATTAGTTAATCTCGGTTACGGTTGCCAGAGGTATTCCTCCATTGTATTAAATGCTAAGAATTACGTTACGGATTTGCAGGGAAGGTTATACTGGAGTCAGTGATCTTAACGACAGTGGTGGTAGTTAGTCTGACATTGTACACATTCTGGGCTGCGAAAAGGGGCCATGACTTCAATTTCTTGGGGCCTTTTCTGTTCGGTGCGGTTATGGTTCTTATGCTGTTTGCCCTGATCCAGATATTATTCCCGCTGGGGAGGATTAGTGTGATGATCTACGGGTGCTTGGCGTCGATAATCTTCTGTGGATACATAATATACGATACGGATAATCTGATAAAGCGGTATACATACGACGAGTACATATGGGCTGCTGTTGCTCTCTATTTGGATGTCATCAACCTCTTCCTCTCTTTGTTGACGGTTTTCAGGGCTGCTGACAGCTGAATGAGGGGGTTCTGATTGTGTTCTTGTTCCGTTATCGTCGAATTACGGCGTGTAGATACTGATTTGGTGTTTCTAATATCTGTAGAGCGTCTTCTACATGGATATGGATTGAAGTGGGAAGCAATGAGAAAGCTTTTTTGTTTCTTTTTCCCCCTTGTTTTTCTTTTGGTTAGGGCTCTTATGAGTGATGATGTGTGTATAGTATAAGGCGTTTTTAGTTTTTCAACTCAAGTGAACAAATTGAATCTACTAATTCGAAGAATATTTTGGCATAATAATCTCTACAAGTCCTCCAATTACTCTCTTCAACAGTTAACACTTGGAAATTTGGGGATCTAGAGTAGAACTTCAATAAAATCTTCTCCGAGTTTGGGTATTTAACTTTAATAACGTTGACGTCTTAACTTTGAATTAAGCGTTAATAGTTGGGGAACTTCATGAAGAACACATTATATGCCACTGAATCCAGGAAGAAACTTCGTTGAATTTGACTTGAACATCAATAGCTTAATTACGGATTGAATATTGTTTTTTGAAGAATTTCTTGATGAATATCTTGAGGAACGCTTTGAATTGCTAGAGAGAAATTTGTAGTAATTCTCTACAATTTATTGATTTCTTAAACAGTGTTGTGTACTTTTGTGGAGAATAAATCATATTTATAGTTGTGGCCCTTGTGGGATGGGAGAATCCTAATAAAAGTAGTAGAGATTGGTCTTTTGCAATTTCATTCCAATCAGCACTTTCAAATTATTATATTTGATATGATAGTTTCTACAGTATATTAACACATGCAGTCTTCTAGTTAGTGTACCATAATTTGATTATCTACCACCATAAATTAATATGATTTAATTTAATAATATTTGCAAGAACTCTAGCTTTCAACTCAGTGTTAAAGTTTCGTTTCAAAGTTTACTATTGAAAAGAAATTTACAGATACTGCTGTAAGAATATTTTCTTACAACTGACATCAAATAAACCATAGTATTATTTAAAATTGAGAAAAATTTAAAAACTAAAGGTTTATTCGTCCCTTCTGAACCTCCAGCACTTGAGATCTTGATTATGATATCGTAAATCGCTTCCAAGAAATGAAAACTCGAGGAATTCGGTTATAATTTTCAGTTGAATTCTATGTAATTATTAATTTATTTGCATATTTTGGTTGTGCAATTTCAAATTAAAAGAATTGCGTGGGAGTTGTTTTCTATTATCCATCAAGCCCCAGGTCTTGGTCAATCTTTATCCAGCAGCCTTGTTATGTTACTTATATTCAAATTGTTATTTATATATTCCCAAGTTGCATTTGTTTTAATTAAACCTAATCACCATTTGCATTGTTCAACTTCACATTAGGTAATGCAATAGCAGCCTTTCTTGATCCATTTGCAGCTCCTCTAGTTATATTTTGTTCCTTAATCATAGCTATATAAGTAGTCTTCATTCCTTCCTGCTCCACGAAAAAGAGTTCGACTTGCAAGACATCGTTTTCCCTTCCTTTTTCGCGAAAAAGAGTTCGACTTGCAAGACATCGTTTTCCCTTCCTTTTTCGCGATCAAAGAATGTCGAACCACAAGGAGGATTTGGAGGCTCTTCTGTATCCGTCGATGCAAGAAAGCCCACAACTCAGATGGGCTTTTATTCGAAAAGTGTACTCAATCCTCACGGCCCAACTCCTTGCCACCATTGCCTTTGCAGCCCTTGTTGCATCTGTTCAGCCCATGGCTACTTTCTTCAACAGCACTCGAATCGGCCTGGCAATTTTTATTGTCATCTTAATAATTCCTATTATTGGTATTAAAAAAAAAAAAAACTAACTATCGATTTTGATTTTTTGAAATGCATTACAATTTTATTTTCATTTGGTGGCATTGTTTCTCTTGTGCTGCAGTTATATGCCTTCTCTATTTTTACCAACACAGCCATCCCCTGAATTTCCTTCTGCTCGGTATATTCACCTTGTGCTTCGGGTTCGCGTTAGGCGTGGTTTCTGCATTCGCTGGTGGTGAGTTATTCTGGAACAGATGATTTGAACAGGTTTTATCGTTAGCCCCTTAAAGGAAATCGATCTAGCTCCTCCGCCCCATCAACTATGTTGTTTCTAGGAACTTTTTTTACTAGCTAAATCACTCAAGATTATTTTTTGGGCTTAGGGAAAATAATTATGGAGGCAGTGGTGGCAACAATGGTGGTGGTGATAAGTCTCACATTATACACATTTTGGGCTGCGAAACGAGGCCAAGATTTCGGTTTCCTCGGCCCATTCTTGTTGAGCATTCTTGTTATTGTTGTGCTGTTTTCCATATTTCAGGTTTGCACATAAACATGTATCAAAATTATTGCAAATTAAGGTCGATTTCCGAGCTAACTCTCCTCTTTTACTGCAGATATTTTTTCCTATGGGAAAAATCACTGAGATGATATACAGTGCGGTTTCTGTAATACTATTTAGTGCATACATTATCTATGATACCGATAATTTGATAAAGAGGAACTCCTACGACGACTACATATGGGCTTCGGTTGCCCTCTACTTAGATGTCCTAAATCTTTTTCTGCATCTGCTCCGAATTTTCAAGGCCGCCAACCGTTGAATACTTTAGTCCTTTTCCTTTTTTAAGTAATCTTGTAATTCATTCTGTAATGCTGTATACTTGTCTAGTGATGTAAACTATACTATCAAATATTTGATTTTATATGGACCTCATAGCTCCGTCTCTGCATCGTTGTTCTTAGATTCTAAACCGAGCAATCACACAGAGATGAAAAAACACAATTAAAACAGACTCAGGAGCAACTGAGTCATTTGCAGTTATGTTACAGAGGTTAAATCTTAGGAGTGGTTTTAAGCAAGCTTATTTGTAATGCTTTCTCTTCCTTTCAGCTACAATGGAGAGAAGCCTCGAAACACCCTGCGTCCACATGTCGTACTCTCGTTCGTTCTTGCACTCGAACTCCACTACTCCACGCACTTCTGTCTTCAGCCCGAAATACCTCCTCTTCTCCCCGTCTTCGAACAGATGCCTCCCCGGCCACGCTGGCATGTCTTTGTACACTTCCACCACCACATCTGTACATATCCATTATCTTTATATCAATCACAGAGATCGACAGAGAGAGAGAAAGAGAGTGAGAATCTACTTTTCTTCTTCTTGGTGATGGTTTTTCCAACATGTTTGCTCTTCATCTTCAGCATTACCTGTACACCATTGAACACGCGATCAGAAGTACAACATGTGATCCACTTGTCAAATCGTCTATCTGAACTTCCAAAATAATTCAAATAGAACCAGAACCCGCAATCCCGAAGGGTGGAAACTACTTACATTTCCACTACGATGAATATAAACAGAGACAATTTTCCAGTGAAGTTCACCTGCAGAATTAAAGTTCACATTCACATCAAAACATGAATATCATACTTAAAATTATTATTATTATACATCAAAACTAAATCAAGAAACAAAAAAAGTACCTGTACGAGTTCGTTTGAGAAGTTCACTACCTCTAGCAAGCATTTCTTGATTACAGGCAGCAAGAAAATTCTCTTCAGGAACAAGTTCTTCACAATAACTCCCTGAATTATTACCACTGGAATTGTTTCCATTGCCCAAACTCATCCCTCTTTCGATCGGAATCGCAGCCGCCACATTCCAAACTTCTTTCAACGCCCTCGCCTTCAGCGTCGCCACCCCTCTTAAAGCTTTTCAATTCGAAAACAGTTTCAGAATACATTCTTTTACATGATCTTATAAAGGAGACTTTTTTTTTGGGTCATTTTGTTTACCTGTAGCGGCAGCAGCAGTGAGAGTGGATATGTCGCCGTGCGAACGGACGTTGACGGCGGAGCTAATGGCGGACATGAGGTGATCGCGGTCGGCGCCCATTGTCTCTGCTGCCTCGACGCACTGGGCAGCCACCAGAGTGGCGGCTGAAGCCACCGCCATGTCGGTTTTAGCCATGTGTTCGTCCTTTCCTTTTGCAGATGCAGCGGCGGTTGCGGCGGCTATTGCTGCAATGGCGGCTGCTACTCCGGCGACTGAAACTGCTGCGTGTAGCTGTGCGTTGTGAGTTCGGGTTTCTTCTTTCTTCTTCTCTCTCCGCTCCTTTAACCACCTGCCCACCGTCTTTCCGCCGGGGGTGGTGGCGCCGCCGGCAGCGGCGAAGCCGGCTCGGGGAGTACCGGTGAATAGTGGTTGCAGAGTGTTGTTTGCTTTTAAATACTGAAAATCGATAATAATTTTAGCAGTTAAACAAAATTAATTGAATAAGCATTGATTAATTCTACTTGTACCTTTATTCAAATTTTATTTGCATATACAACCATATTATTATTTTTGGTATTATAAATAATTAAATAATAAACTACAATTTAATTTAAAAATTTCCTTAGGTTCAATTGAACTCATTTAGTTTTGAGGGTCTATCTTCATCTTGCATTGTTGAGAGCTCATTTACCGGTCAAACATGAGATGACTAAAACTCGACTTGACTTATTCTATTTTCAATCATAAGTATAAAGTTGGATCATTGAGTTAGTTTGAACTTGGTGTCGTTTCCATCACATATTATACAAACACTATTCATATGGGTAGCTGTGTGACTGTGAGTAAATGAACGGTGAAAACTTTACTCAGGAATGAGACCAAGTTATTGCTCCAAACATGTACATCTGAAAGATGAATTAAAACAAAATACAATAGGAAATGTATGATAGATGCGGATTCTCAATAGTACTTCATGGTAAATTTTAAAAAATAGTGAAACACCTTATACAACAATAAAAAATAAAAATATAGACCCTCAGAGGCTCAAAAAGTGAAAATATGAAAGTTCTTACCTACCCATACAGAGTGTCGGCACTCCACTGGATGCACGATACATAGGCATGCACTCAGTGGAATGCAGGCATCATCCGCAGGGATATGGGTAATGGTAGGGATAGGTAAGAACTTTCCGAATGTAGAAAAAGTTGGAAGTGATTGATTTCGATAAGGCAGTTCTGTAACTTACACTAATTACGGTACATGGTCAAGTAAATGTAAGAAGCGAGAATTTCGATTTAAGCTGAAAAGGGTAAAAAGGGGTGAAAGGGTAAATTGCAAGTCCGTTAGCATGAAAGGGGTAGGGCAAATCTGTCAAATCTGTGCCCTGTAGTTTCAAACTACTAAAACTAGAAATTTTGTCCGAAAAATATGGGGTATGCTAACAGATTCAAACAACTTATAAGTCAGAAACTTCAAAGATGCAATTAATATGGCCACTTATGTACTCAACCTGCTGATTTTTTATTTATTTTTATTTAAAAAATTTAATAAAAAAAATATTATCTGAGTAAATTATTCTTGATGTGCTTATCTGAAGTAGGCATCTTGAATTAGTGATATTTTTTCACTCAAATTCAAGTAAAAACTCTTTTTTTTTTTCCGCGGACAATCTAAAAATCCTGGTTCTTTGTTTAAAATTTGGGTAAATTGCACCAACTTTCAGGTAATTTCATAGTTTTTGAGATGCAACACCTGAAGATATATACCGCGTGCCTTATCCGACGTAGGTCTGCACAAATACATGTGGGCGGGTGTATTTAGATAGTGGATAAACTACATGGTGTATATCTCCGGATATAGCAAGGAATAGACCGTGATTTCATAATGTTACGTGAGATCCTCATGTGGTTTTATTATTGTACGAAATTCACCTGTAATTGTAATAATTCAGCACAATGTCATTTTTCTCAAGTAGAAATATCTGACGTTAATTTTCCATGTTATTTCCTTCACTGTTAAGTGACTTTAACAAAGGTGATTCGAGGGTTTAACCATAAAACACGACGTTAATTATCTTGTTCGAAAAAAAGGGAGCCTATGCTAAATTGTTGAAACCACAAGGAGATTACGTGTGATTCTAAAATCACATAGGAATCTTGCGCAGAATTATGAAACCTCTTGGGAGTCAGGTGCAATTTACCCTTTAAAATCCTCCTAGAGATCAGGAACGAGGGCAAAACCGTCTTCCAAATTAAGCTATAGAGATAAAGATTTAAAATTGTTAAAAAAAATTGAAAAGGGCCAAAGTACTGAGGGTATGTTTGTTTATGGATTGAGTGGGGCGTGGAAAATCTGAACGTGAAAATTTTAATTCCATGAATTTTATATCTAATGTTTATTTTAAGATATAAAGTGCTAAAATTGGTAAGATATTGTCAAATAATCATAAAAAGTGATCAAAGTTTATTAAAAATTGATATAATAATTAATAAATTATTTAAATTAAATTATCATTTCCTCCATCCGGATGGAGAAATTCATAAACAAACATAGCCTATGAATCTTGAGGCTTACTCCCACCTCTGTTTTTAGGCAGAAATGTCTGCTTGAACAGTCAAAATATAAGTTCTTTCTTTTGGTTGAATTAATTCCATAAATATTCTTTATCTTTATTTAATTTTGGAACAGTAGCTTTGGTCTAATAAAGTCACAAAACTATTCAAAGTTAGTAGTATGCATGTGAAATCAAATGCTAATGTAATACTTATAAATTTGTGAAATTATAAATAAAGTCAAAAAGGGCAGTTTTGGGACAGCCAAAGGCCCAAAGCATTGTTGTAAAGAAACAAAAGTTAATATCGAAAGTGACAAAAGCATTATTTGTTCTTCACTTTTAGCAAAATACGTTGTGAAAGCTGAACAATAATGGCGGCCTTGTGTTCTAATCTTGTGTTTCTATCATTGACTAATCATCAGTTTTCTAATAATTAGATATACCTTTCTGAAACCCAAAAAAATAAAATTTATATATTAAAACGACAATTATTTTGGAACGAAGATTAACATACCTTAACAACATCCTCGTACTCGTCGGATGGTGAGATTGGAGGGCTCTCTGTTTCTTCAGTTAAGCAACCATTCAGAGGCCCACTGCTATGTGATAGCCGTCCTGATGTTAATGGTGATATTTCCTACATTTCCATCATATTTTATATCAATAAATTAATCCATAAATTCGATCCGTTGCGTTGCACTACTTATGGTGCACTATTGTTCGTTACTGCACCGTTATCAAAATTGACAACTATGCAGTGGCGCAACTGTCACCATAAGTAACGTGTTGCACCAGGACAGTAAATTCATTACCAAAGCACAAAAAGAAAATAGAACATTGCATTTGTTCCACAATGTGAACAGATGATATCGTCTATTCTAAATTTCATTTCATCTCATATTCTCGTGTGTTTTCAGTGATATCATTAATTAACAGATGATATGTGAATGCGATTATAAATCATCTCTAGAACTTACAGATTGAGACATGATACGTTCGAGAATGAGCTGAGAAGTAGCAGTAGAAGCAAACGAGAACGTGTTTCCAGACAGTTTCGCCGACTCATCTTCTTCTTCTCCGGCGTCATTTTCCGGTATAGTCGCGGCCGCGTGAACTGCAATAGTCTTGTGAAGAACTGCCGACGGGTTCGCCGGAGTTAAGGCTTTAGACACCTGAACGGAGGAAGCGCTCCACGACCTCGACAGAAACTCCATTGGGCCTCTTGGGCTTTCCGGCAGCTGAAGGTCGCCGTTTGGGCCGCCCTTCTCGGCCCACAACAGGTCCATTTTGCTGGGGTGGTTATGCATGCTATGCTAGTCTTGTGTTGCTTTAGGAAAATATTTGCATGAATATATATATATATAATAATTATTTGTGTGTGTTTTATAGAGTGAAGGGGAATTTGAATAGCCCTATAACCTAGTGGGGCCCACTTGGTCAGAGGATTTTGGTGCTGCGGTCAATGAGGTCTCAGTCGGTATCTTTAAACTTTAATGTACAATGCCGATTGTGTGCAGTTCCTCCGGTTGCTGCTATAAAGTGTTGTACATTTGGAGGAGGTACAAGTTTTTTTGTTGAGAGTACAATAAGGTGTATGCAACTGCATGGACTGTAGAGAGTGTAGAGAAGGGGATGTGGGAAAAGAGAGGTACGTTGCTCTCTTTATTTAGTGGCTTTTTTTTTCTTTTTCTTTTTAATTTGGGGTTGTGTTTTCAAGAAAAGAAAAATAAAAGTGTATGACAACAATTATTTGTGAAAACATCTTTCATTTACACTTCTTTTCTACATCGGGATCCCAATCACACTATACTTGATCAGTTCACATCTTTTCTTTCAAGTCATCATCATTTTTTTTTTCTATTCAATATTTTGGTGACTTGAATTGAATTGAAGATTCTTAATTATTTTATTTTTTTATTTATTTTCCGGCAGATTATTAATACTTTCATATTATTATATTTTCATAAATTTGAGCAGCTTTTACAGATTTAATGTATATTGTATCAAATACCTCTCAATTTTTTTATGCAACAATTAATTGTCTTTAAAAGTAATTTAAAAATAATTTTTAAATAATTTATAGAGTGTAGTCACATAAAATTATTATTAAAGATAATAACACGTCTCAAGGAATGCGTCACCAAAGACCTATTTGTTAATAGTGACAGTAAGACAGAGCTAAATGGATACTTGAACACCTATATATGTCCATCATATTTGACTGTGGCAATTTGTGCCTACTATGTATTAATTTTGTGCAATTTATGGCGTCGTCAGAAATCAGAAAGTGGCACATGACAAATCACGTGCGCTGGCAAAGTTTACGTGGCAGCCTACGTGGACTTCAGATGTACAATTTTGGTGCCAACTCAAATAAATTAGTGGACAACTTTTTCTAAATCTGAAAAAAAATATTAAAATAACATTAAATATAAAAATAAAGAATTATTTTAATAAGAATATAAAATTATCTTTGCAAATAAAGAATATATATATATATATATATATATATATATATATATCCTTCACTCTATAGGAATTATTGTATCACCGATAATCGGTGATATGATTTTATTGATATATATATATATACAAGGAAATTTACAAACTTGTACACTAAGATTACAACAGAATATTCTAGACTAAATATCTATGTGATATGGTCAATATTATCCTTAATACCCCCCCGAAGTGAAGCGTCGGATTTTGGCGGACGCACAACTTGGAACGAAAAAGCTCAAAATTTGGTCGTGGGAGAGTCTTGGTAAATATATCAGCAATCTGAAGGTCGGAAGGCACAAATTTAGTAGCTAATGCCGGCAGAGACTAATTCACAAACGAAGTGGCAGTCGATGTCGATGTGCTTGGCTCGTTTATGGGCTACGGGATTTTGACTTAGAAACACAACACTTCGGTTGACACAAAGAAGAAGAGGTGTGTCCGACGTAGGAACGCGCAGTTCTTGGAGCAAATGAGTAATCCAGACGACTTCTTCGGCTGCCTTTGCCAAGGTTCAATATTCTGACTCGCAACAGTTGGTTATTTTTTTGCACTCCAATAAATGAGGTAGTCCCCAAGAAAGATAGAATAACCATAGGTGGATCTACGAGTTTCGATACAGCGTGCCCAATCAGCGTCTGAAAAGGCAACAAGTGAGGATGAAGAAGACTTGGTAAAGGAGAGCATGTGATTAAGTGTCCCTTTAACATAGCGAATGATTCGCTTAACAGCTAAAAAATGATCTTCGATCGGAGAATGCAAATATTGACTGACGTGATTTACAGCATATGACAAGGCAGGTCGAGTGATGGTGAGATATTGAAGTGCAACTAAAGACCGATAAAGAGATGGATCAGAGTGGGGAGTGCCAGTACTGACAAGAGAGATTCCAGCAGCCAAAGGTGTGGCAACCGATTTTGCATCGGCAAAGTCCGCTCGTGTAAGTATATCATGCGCATATTTCGTCTGACTGACGAATAGTCCATCCTTTAAGTGAGTAATTTCAAGACCTAGAAAATACCCAAGCTGACCAAGGTCTTTAACAGAAAATTCGGTGTTGGCACGAGGGATAAACTTCCGAAGAAGCGGGGGATCATTGCTAATGATAATGAAGAGATATCATCCACATAAAGGAAAAGGTAAATGGTGGAAGAGCCATGGTGAAACACAAATAGAGAGGTGTCGGCGCGGCTGGAGACAAACCTAAGACTTGAAAGAAATGTGCTGAAACGCTGAAACCATGAAGGGGCGCTTGACGAAGGCCATATAATGCCTTCCGTAGACGACATACGTGTGTCGGATGCTTAGGATCAATGAAACCAGGTGGTTGAGCTATGTAGACTAGTTTATGCAGATGACCATTGAGAAAAGTATTTTTTACGTCAAGTTGATGGAGCGGCCACTAGTTCTGAACAGCGAGAGCAAGAACAATACGTACGGTGGCAGCCTTGAGAACTGGGCTAAACGTATGTGAAAAATTGAAACCAGGAATTTGAGTAAATCCTTAAGCGACCAATCGGGCTTTGTACCTTTCAATAGAGCCATTAGAGTGATATTTGGTACAAAAAACCTATTTAGAGCCCACAATATTTACGTCGGGGGGACGAGGCACAAGATCCCAAGTAGAGTTGGCATGAAGTGCGGCCATTTCTTCACGCATGGCATCAAACCAATGAGAGTGCTTAATGGCAGATTTAAAACCCTTTGGTACAGTCGAAGAAACGAGAGCTAATAATAATGCAGTTGTGGAAAGATCAGCTCGATGATGGGTCTTGAAGATACCTGACTTTGTCCTAGTCTGCATTGGGTGAGTGGTGGTGTATTGGAGGACCCGGTGGAGATAGCAGGTTGCTCGATCGAGCTGTGAGAGGCGCTCAACCGAGCAAGAGTGCCTGGAAGAACTGGAGCGTGAGTCAGTGGAGGCTGCTCGGGCGAGCGAGTGACTGTGCTCGGCCGAGCAGGATGGTCTGGAGGAACTTGATCGTCAGACAGTGGTGTCTGCTTGGGCGAGCGAGCAAATGTGCTCGGCCGAACATGTTGGTCTGGACATTCTAGACTGGGCAGCAGGGGATGCTTGGGCAAGCCATCACCTGCTCGGTCGAGCAGGGGAGTCTGGATTACAAGATCAGACGGGCAGATAGAGCATGGTAGCAGATTAGAAGCCATTTCAGGTGGTGATGCAGATGAGTGCATGGGCTCCATAAATGATGAAATAGCTGTGGATGAGGGCAATGAGGTGGATTTGCAACCACCAAATGGAAAAAGTGACTCATCAAACTAAGGATGTCGTGGTATATAAACTCGCGAGGAGTCTGGATCGAGACACCAAAAACCCTTGTAGGTGCTGCAATAACCTAGAAAGATGCAGGGATGACTGAGAGGTGCCAACTTATTTGCAGCATAAGGACGAAGACAAGGATAAACCCGACATCCAAAAGTCTTGAAATTAGCATAGTTCGGAACAACACCAAATAATAATTCAAATAGAGATTTGTTATTGAGCAATGCAGAGGGCAAACGATTAATGATATATGTAGTGGAACTGAAAGCATCGACCCAATAAGTAGCAGGAGCACATGCATTAAACAATATTGACAAACCAGTTTCAGTTATATAACGGTACTTGCGTTACGCACGCCTATTTTGTTGAGGCGTGTAGGGGCATGAAATCCGGTGATGAATGCCATGAGAGGATAAAAACTTGCGGACTTGTGTATTAATAAACTCCGAACCACCATTACTTTGAAATATTTCCATAGTGCGAGAAAATTGGTTGCAAACAAATTTGTGAAACCGGACAAGCACATCATAGAATTTATGTTTAGCTCGCAGTGGATACAACCACACAAATCGTGAGAAATCATCAATAAATACACATAATAATGAAATCCATCAGTTGAAAGGACATGGGCAGGACCCCATAAATCACAATGAATTAAATCCAAAACAGCATTGGCTCTTTTATCGTTTAAATTGAAAGACAAGCGTGTGCTCTTGGCCAATTGGCACGAAGAGTAGACAATAGGTTTAGGTAACAATGACTTAACAGAAAGTTGACCTAACTTGTGCAATAACTGAATAATAGAAAAATTGACGTGACCAAGGTGAGAATGCCATAACTCAAATGAGGCCTTAGAGATCTTCAACCGCAGAGCTGCAACCAAAGCTTTATTCCCATGTTCCAACACATAGAGACCACCACTACACCTGCCTTGAGCCAGTATTTCTTTTGTTGCTCGCTTCTGAATTTCAAATGAGTCATTAGAAAATAAAACATTCACTGGATAATCAGAAGTAAGGCGACTAACGGACACCAAATTTATTGTAAGATGTGGTACAACCAAGACATTAGATAAATGCACATTCGAAGAGATAGTAGAAGAGCCAATGTGCGAGATAGATAAAGAATTACTGTTACCGACAACGACATGATCATCACTGTCATAGGGCTCAAACGAGTCCAGAGAAGAAGTGCCTGTGGACATGTGGGTCGAGGCACCCGTGTCCAAAAACCAGTCCGAGGCCAGAGCAGAGGAGATGTTGCATTACGAGTTAAAGGCTTGCGTCAAGTGAGCACTGGGTGAATTTGACGGGCGATCATAACGTTGCGGGACTTGTCTGCATAGTGTTCGTCCCTACAAATCTAGTAGCGCAGGACATAGGATTTCTTGCCATGAAAATTATTTCCACGACCGCGCCCAGGTACGGAGGCTGAACCACGATTAGAATTAGAGCGAGAACGACCCCCAGAGAAATCGTCGGTGCGCGACCTGGAGACTGTGCAAAAAATGCGGTAGGAGCCACAATGGTGTCAAGAGACTTTTGAAAGAGTTCATAATTATGAGCCTGATGTGCGAGATCACGAAAGGGTGGCATGGGAGATATAGCCATGCGGACGTCGGAGAAGATGGAAAAGTGATGTCCAAGACAGCGAATGAACTAGTGACTTTTGTCGAAATCCGGAACGGGACGGCCGACGGTGGCTAATTGGTCACACAAAGACTTAAATTTCTTTGTGAAGTCAACAACAGGCATGGAGCCTTTCTTTAACAATTGAAGCTCGTCGTGCAATTGATGTGCGCATGAATCGGACGAGTGGCTGAAAGCCGATTCGAGGGCTAACCAAACATGGCGAGCTAAGGTACAACCAAGGACCTCAGCCATGGACTCTTCAGTTAGGGAAGATTGGAGAAGACTGAGAATGCGCTGATCTT
Source organism: Ajuga reptans (assembly GCA_032274785.1). Taxonomy (NCBI): domain Eukaryota; kingdom Viridiplantae; phylum Streptophyta; class Magnoliopsida; order Lamiales; family Lamiaceae; genus Ajuga; species Ajuga reptans. The sequence continues at coordinate 14,864 of JAUEKW010147813.1, forward strand.
TGGCTTTCCAGGAAGCGTACGCAGGATTGGAGACATCGACATCCTTGTCGTCCTTAATGATAGGTGAAGGTGGATCCTGAGAGCCGTCGACAAAGGGGAGAAGATCGTGGCAAGCGAGAACTCGAAGAACTTGGTTGCGCCATAGGAGATAATTAGTGGAAGATAACTTAATGGTGAGGAGATGTATGAGAGTGGAGAGGGGAACTAGGTCTGCCATGAGAGAGGAGAACAGACAAAGAGAGAATGCGAGTTGATGATGAAGAATTGCGTGGAGGCTGGAAGAGAGAAGGAGATTTAGGATTTCGGTGAAAACTTGTCTGATACCATATAGGAAATATTGTATCACCGATAATTGGTGATATGATTTTATTGATATATAAATACAAGGAGATTTACAAACTTGTATACCAAGATTACAACATAATATTCTAGACTAAATATCTATGTGATATGGTCAATATTATCCTTAATACATTCCCCCACACCACATTCTTCCACAACCCTCCTTCTTATACAATCACCAAGGTCGCACTAACCCAGATCAACCGCTGTCGTCGACAAAAATCCACCCATTGTTTTTTTTCTGTTCACAACAACAACCTCGTCAATGTTGTAGCTTTGGGGACTGCTTCGACTGGTCAACAACGAAACAAAATTTGAGGGTTCTTCCAATGCCGGCGGATGCCCGTCGGAAACTTCAATATTGAGGCAGAAATGCCGCCACATAATATGCACGCTGGATCCATCTCAGTAGTAATGTGAAGATCAATCAATTTCGATCAGCTTTTAACCAACATAAGTCGCTACAATTTACAGAGAAAGGGAAATAATTAATTAATTTGTGGACAAAAATGAACCACCATATTTTTTTCTTAAAAAATGGTGAATAATTTTTAGAGGCGATCGACTAGCGAACAAAATGATGACGATGAGATTTTTTATGTTGAGTTTAGCGAACTAGGGTCCGAAACCCGTATCCCTAAGCCTGTCGGGCCCGCTCACAGCGGAATGCAGCCAGCCTCTTCTTGCCTGCGACCCATACCGACCTGAAATTGTAGTGGTGGAGTTTGTCGGCGGTGGTAGTTGTGGAAGAAGGAGGTGGTGTGGGGATATATATTTCATTTATTTGTAAAGATAATTTTATATTCTTATCCAATAATTCGGATTTTATTTTCTTATATAATGTTATTTTAATATCTTTTTTAAGATCTGGTAAAAGTTACCCATTAATTTGTCCGATGGCAAAAGTTGTCCATTAATTTGTCCGATGGTAAAATTTGCCCATTAATTTATCCAAGTTGGCATCAAAATTGTATAGCTAGAGTCCATGTAGGCTGTCACGCAAGTTTCGCCGTCGCACGTGACTTGTCACGTGCCATTTTTTTTTATTTCTGAAGACTTTTGGACATAAATTGTGCAAAAATTACTTCATAGTGGGCACAAATTGTCACAATCAAACATAATGGACATAAATGTACCACTCCCATAGTTAATTGGCAACTTTTACAAATTTTCCTCCAAAAAATGTCGTTATATAGAGCGAGATAGCGTTTAACATCAATATAGTTTCACAACGAAGCTTAAAAGCATGAATGATAGATAAAGTCAACACATTTGTCATGCTTGTTGAGTTTTCCTCTCATGTCGTTTAAAAAAAATAAAAAATAAAAAAGTAATAATAATAAATAAATTCATTAAAAAAATAAACTTATTTAATAAATAAATAAACTCTTTTTTTGTTCTTTTCGTAAAGCTAATTCATTCAATTCCTAAGACTATATAATAGAGGTAAAATATGGTATATCTTCCACACATGGAGGAATATTTTAGTAATATGGCCTTATTTTGTGTGAATTCCTACGCCAAAATATCAGTGCTTGTTTTGTAGGTGAAAGAAAATAGAAAACTCATTTTATAGGTCTATTTGGTTATTAACAATTATAAAATGATAAAGGTTTACAAAATAATGCTTACAGGTGGTGACTTATAATATGAGTTACAAGATGCTTCAATTCCCTGACTAATAATTTGAGTTACAAGATGATCCAATTCCCAACATTAATCTAATTAGTCTTGCCACTGATTGGTAGTTCCAATCTGTGGAACTGGTCAACGATCTAACCTAAAAATTAATAATCACTTTTTTTGGGTAAATTTCATAAATGGGTACCAAACTATACCTATTGTGTCAAATTGGTTACTTAACTATAATTTGTATCAAAATGGGTACTAAACTATTCTTTTCATTTCACCAGTGATTTTAATTGAGGTATCCGGCCAATTTCATTCTGCATGTCAATAAGATTTCTATGTAAGCTGCCACGTGATCTAAAACTATGGTATTTGTGTCAAATCTGACATTAAACATAAATTTTGTGCACCTCCTATATTTTTATCTCAAATTTCTATACTTTTCTATAGGAAAACTCAAAACATCATAAAAATTGTGAAAGATCTTGAATTAGTTATCTATGAAAACGTAAATATATACACCCAATTTATTGCATCTTTCCAAAAAGAAAATACCCTCCAAAAAATCTTAAAAATGGTGTATGCTGCTTAAATGCAACGAGCACACGGTATTCTTTAGTAAAAGGCGAAAAAATAGTTCGCTTTAGTAAATATATACACCCAAAGTAAATAAAAAAGAATAATAACACTCCAATCAACATAAAGATTCAATCCTGAAGACCACATTAAAATGTACCATACGTGCTACATGGCAGTCCACGTGGAAGTATGATTGCCACGTAGGAAGAAATTGACCGAGTTTCAAAAACTAAAAGTACGAATTGTGTGTAGAACATAATTGAAACCACCGGTGAAACGAAAAAGATAGTTTAGTACCTATTTTAATACAAATTATAATTTGGTACCCAATTTAATGCATCATGCATCCTTTATTACCTGTTTATAAAATTTAGGGTTAATTACACAAAAATTCACCAACTTTTGGTCAATTATCAATTACAACATGACCTTTGAAACATAAAATAAAAATACATCACCTAAGAATTTTTTCTCCATTAGATACATATGGGCTATTTTCTGGATCCAATTGATGATGTGAAGCCCGAAACTTAAAATTGGGCCCAGATACACTGTCATGTCGAAAACTTTTTTATTTTTTATTTTTTTAATTTCCTACACTTTAAGAAACGAAGTCGTTTCAATATTTAGTGCTTAACTTCTTTTATTTTTGTTTATTACCGCACACCTCCGTTTAATTTTTTTTTGCAAGAATCGTCAAAAGAACAAAGATTAGCCTTCAATTGTTGAAGGCACTGAATCAATTGTATTTTCCAAATCAATTACAGTGAGAAATTAAATACAACTATAAAAAATCAATTGCATTTTCCAAATTAATTGCATATTCCTTGTCTTTTGTGAACCCATTACAAAACTTCATTTGAGAAACACTTTTGTACGTTTTGCTATCATTCGAGAATTAGAACTTCGATTTCTTTGTTCTTGTTTTGTACAAGAATTATTTTCTTAAAAACTATCAATTCTGCTTGATTTTTCATATACAAATAACTCAAATTAATGTACAACCGACACGATATATTGAAATGACATCGTTTCTTAAAGTGTAGGAAATAAAAAAATAAAAAATAATTTTTTTTTTGACATGGCCGCATATTTGGGCCCAATTTTAATTTTTGGGCTCCACATCATCAATTGGAGCCCGAAAATGGCTCATATGTATCTAATCTTACTATATAATAAAATGAAAACGTCTATAAAAGGAAACTTTAAAAAATTTCCCGCCCAAAACCTTTACTAAAAATAGAATATTCAGAATTTATTAAATTTAATTACTAAAAGAATTAGTCCACCTTGCAAGCAATTGAG
>JAUEKW010147834.1:0-10228 GCA_032274785.1 Ajuga reptans
GCCTCTTTTGTATCTCGGCCGAGATTCAATTCCCGTCTCGGCCGAGATATATCTTTCGATGATTTTTGGCCTCAAACTCCTGTAAAATACTCACAAACAAGTCTTTTGTGCAATATTCAAATAATTGAACATATATCACTATAAATCATGCACAATTTACTCAAAAGTAAGTCTATTCAGACACCAAAACAGTGCAATCTCACGCCTAATCACTATACTTCTCGGTAGGGGAAACAACTTTGAGCTCGGTCTTTCTTAGGGAGGAATGTGCCGTTCAAAAACCAGTATACTATGTGAGAAAAGTGATACAGGGCCCGGAGTTGAGGTATTTGGACATAGAAAAATTGGCCTTGGCAGTAATGGTGGTAGCACGGCGCTTGAGGCCATACTTTCTAGCACATAAGGTGGTGGTCAGAACCAACATCCCCCTCAAGCAGACCCTAAGTTGCCCAGACCTATCAGGGAGGATGGTTAAATGGGTTGTGGAGCTCGGGGAGTACGACGTGAAATTTGAGCCCAGAACTGCCATCAAGGCTCAGGCTCTCGTGGATTTCATCCAAGAAACAACACGGCCGACAGAACTGGACCTCTGGAGGGTCTACGTGGATGGTTCTGCAGCTCTGGCGCGCTGTGGGGCCGGGATACTAATAATAGGCCCAATAGGAGAGGAACTACAATTTGCCGTGAAATTCGGATTTTGCACCTCCAACAATGAAGCGGAGTACGAAGCTCTGGTCCATGGGATACGAATGGCAGTACTGCAGTAGAACTGGGGGCCCAGAGGATCATAATCTACTTTGACTCTCAACTTGTGACCCAGCAGGTGTCGGGCACGTACGAGAAGAAAAGTGAAAAGATGATTGAGTATGCAGAACTAGTCGAAAGCTTGAAAAAGAGGTTTTCTGAGGTGACAGTGGAGCAGGTGCCGAGGACAGAGAATCTCAGAACAAACTTTCTTGCCAAGATGGCCAGTTCAGCTGATAACGGGGCTAGGAGCAGGATAACCTTGCTGACGGCGGAGCGGAGGGCTATAGAAATGAATGTGGGAGCCATCGAGGATAGGGCTGATTGGAGAACTCTCAACTTGAATTTCCTCATAACTGGTCAATGTCAGGAGGGAGCACCCCGGAAGCCTGTGTACGCTAAGTATTGCCTTGTCAGAGATCTCCTGTACAAGAGATCTCTCTCCAGACCTTACGCTAAGTGCTTATCTTCAGAGGAAGGAATTTATGTCCTGACGAAAATACATGAAGGGTGCGCTTCCAGCCACACCGGGCCCCGCAACATGGTAAGAAAGGCAATCAGGGCTGGATACTATTAGCCAACCTTGATCCGAGATGCGGAGGAGTTGGTCAAACGTAGCGACAAATGCCAAAGGCATGGACCTCTGATACACGTCCCGGTGGAGAAATTGGGAGTAATACACTCCCCTTGCCCTTTCGAAAAGTAGGGAATTGATATAGTGGGCAAGTTCACCGCTTACCCATGGAATAAAGTCTTCTTAATTGTGGCAATTGACTATTTCACCAAATTGGTGGAAGCAGAACCGGTGACTAAAATCGAGGAAGATAACATTATGAATTTTTTATGGAAAAATATCTGCTGCAGTTTCAGAATTCCCAGGATATTGGTGTCAGATAACGAGACTCAATTCTACGGAGCCCGGATCCAGGAATGGTGTCGAATGATGAAAATATGACAGCGGTTCACGTCTGTGGCCCACCCACAGGAAAATAGATAGGTGGAGGTCACCAACAGAACCCTTCTCGAGGGAATTCGGGCTCTGTTGGGCAGAGTTGGTGGAAGGTGGGATGAAGAACTAGAGTCTGTCCTCTGGTCTTACAGAACCAGCGTGTAGACAACGACGGAGGAAATCCCATTCAACTTGGTATATGGCACCTCAGCCGTGATACCCACAGAGGTGGGAATGGAGACCCATAGATTTTAGAACTATGATGAAAATCAGAATTCAGAGCTGATGAGAGAAAATATGGACATGCTGGAAGAAACAAGGGAGAGTATCCAGCTCAGGTCAGAAAAATACAAGAGCCAGATGAGGGCGGCTTACAACAAGGAGGTGAGGATCAGGAAATTTGAGGAAGAAGATCTGGTCCTACGCAGGGCAGACGTCTTGAGAGCCACGAAGAAGCTAGAGCCGAACTGGGAGGGCCCCTACATTGTGTCAAATGTGCTGACAGGAGGGGCTTATGAGCTAAAAATAGAGGAAGGAAAACCATTGCTCCGGCCCTGGAATGTCAGTAATTTGAAAAAGTACTACCCCTAAAATGTAAACGGCTCTGCCATAATTTCTCTTTTATAATGTAACGCATATAATTATCAAGGAATTTTAATGAAAACGGGGGGACTAAGCTATAAGGTCACCCAGGACTTAAGGGGCATTGGCCATGCGGCGCACCTCAAAACCCTAGATCAGGGAGAATTTCTCTAAAAGAGTGGATTACCCTAGGAAGCATTCCAAGGGTCCGAGCTCTGCTCACCCGCGGCCCCAGACTAGGGAGGATTTCCTTATAAGAGTGGATTACCCTAGGATGCAAGCCAAAGGTCTGAGTTCTGCTCACCAGTGGCCCCAGATCAGGAACGAGGACATCTAACTATGCCCCTGGGTTGACCGGAGGAGGGAAACTGGGTAGCATTCATGCTGATGTCATCAATCCAGGTCGTGAAAGAACTAGACCCGGAATCCACCTCACCAATCGTGAGCTGGACTCGGGGGAAGTACACCCTGTGTAATAGAGACACAGAGCTGACTAGGCCAACCCAAAAGGATCAGACCCAGAATCCACCTCCCCAATCGTGAGCTGGACTCGGGGAAGAGTACACTCTGTGTCATAGAGACACAGAGCTGACTAGGCCAACCCAAAGAGATCAGACCCAGAATCCACCTCACCAATCGTGAGCTGGACTCCGGGGGAGTACACTCTAAAAGCAAAGAAACAGAGGTGACATGCGTGGAACTGGAAAATTATTTAAAGTTTAAATTCATCACAGACATGGTACACTTAGAAGAAACGAAGCAATCTCAAGGAAAAATATATTTATTAATAGGGAGCTCTGGAGGCTCTGTTATAAAAATGGGGACCTTACAAACGTCCCCATTGCAGAGGATGAGCCCCAGCTCATCTCACCAAAAAATAAAAGAGATAATAGTTCGCCTATACTATTACAAAACGTGTCACTCGGTAGGGGAAGGAGCCTCGGTCTCTGGAGCAGGAGGCTGGGAGCTGGACAACGGCTCATTAGGGGGCCCGGAGGGTTCAGCTTCATCTCTGACCAAGAAGGTCAGCTCATAAGTGGGCTGCTTGGCAGCATACAGCTCCAGATCCAGCTCACCTTCGGACACCAAGGTCTTCGTTGCTCTGCGGATCGTGGGCATCCACCAGGGGTGACTTGGGGGCTTGGACATATCCCCCTTGAACTCAAGAGGGGTTTCCAGAGTTGGGACGATCTAGTTTATGTCAGAACGAAGCTTGTCCTTGATGTCTTTCTGTTTGGCCTACGCAGCAGCGTGCTTGAAACCCGCCTTAATGAAGCCTCGAAGAAACTGCTTCATATCGTGCACATATGCAGAAATGTTGCGGTATCCCTCTATTAGGCCATGGTGCAGCTCTGATAGGAACGTCTGCCCTACTGAGGTGAGGAGAAGACGGCGGTGGCACTCGTAGACCCCCTCGACATAGACGTCAGTACGGGCGTCCTCCATCCTCTTGTGCAGCTTGTCCACCTCTGCCCACAGCTCCTGGATGTGCTGCTACCCGGAATACATTATTTTCTTCAGATCTGCATTCTCAGAGCGGACCATTTCCAGATCCGCAGAGGCCTTCTGTGCCTCTTGACTCTTCTTCTCCAGCTCTTCCTAGAGGTCACTCAGGTTGGAGATACCCACACGCTTCAGCAACCGGCTGGCATAGGGAAGAAGTTGCTCAGGACGCGACCAGAACAGGGGTCGGCGATAGGCAAAATGGGATATGTGCAAAAACAAATGTCAATAACTTAGGAAATTGAATGAAAAATACCTACACAAGTCTCGCGGTGAAGACGCAGTCATTCTCGTCATCTGACCTCATCCCCATCAGCTGGAGGTCATCAGGTGTGGGCACTTCCGCCAGAAACTGAAGGCAGTCTTCGCCATTGAGCTCCAAGAAGGACTTTGGTAGCTCCAAGTTGAACAAATTCCCGGGGGTCTTGCGGATGGACCCCCAACCTTCAGTCTGCAGCTTCTCAAAGCTCTGCAGGTTGGCCTTTTTCGCCTTGACCTCTGCCGCTTCTTCAACGCTCATCCTTTTTTTGCCCTTACTCCGGGAATGGGCTATTTCCCCTTCAGAGGAAGCTTCTCTTTTGCTCCTTAGCGGCATTTGGGCAGAGTGGACGGTAGGGCTGGCTGCGGCCACAGAGGCCACAAGCAATGCTGAATCAGGGCTTATCACCTCTACTGGATTGTCAGCCTCCCCATGGGCAGCAACAGGTGAGCTATCAGGGGAGGCTTCCTCGTCGGGGACTGCTTGGACCTTGAGGAAATTGAAACTCATCTCTGAAATTCAAAGACATGAAATATGGTTAGAAGACACATAGTCCAGAGTTGGAGCATGTTGGAAGAGCATGCGTTATTACCAGAGCTGGATGGCATCGTTTGTTTGTTGCCCATAAAACCAAAGTGGGAGAGCACTTTGGTGTTTCTCTTGAGTTGGTCAATCCTGAAAGGACCTTTCCTTATAATGTGGTGGTTCAGACTGCGTATGATGCGCTTATCTTTGTCTGAGATGATGGAGTCAGGAGGGGGCGCAGCTCGGGGATTGTCTAAAATCCAGTCTGAAGGAAAAGACCAACCTCCCGGACGTGGGCAAGCCGCAAACCACTTTAGCTTCCACGTCCCATCCATACTAGGAGGCTTGCCTACAAAGTAAGCAGGACCGAAGTGTTGGGAACTGACGTAGAATAAGTTATTTCCACCCCTTTTCACGTCGTGGCACGCACGGAAGTATTTCACCGTGCAATTTGCTCTGTTGGCCCTCATCAGAATATAGAAGGCTATGGCAATGCGAATGGAGGATGTGTAAATCTGGTTCAGAGAAATCCTGAGCTGGCTGCTCAGATCTGATAGGAATGAGTGGATGGGGAATCGTAATCCGACGTCCACATGAGCTTTTCAAAAGGCTAAGTAAGGGAATTGGAGCCAATTTGGTCGTTCATATCGACGAGGAATCTTAAAAAATAAATCAGGATGGGAAACCCCCTGAACTATGAGCCAAGCCAGATCTGCTTCTGTAAATCTAGATTTTCCAGTTACCTCGTTCCATCTAACCTTATCGACTTCGGCTATGACCCTAACTGGATGGCAGACCCGAAAAGGAATGCCTAAGGGGACCACAGCTCTGGAGAAACTAGCGTGGGGGACTAAGGCTAAAGGGTTGCTAGTGGCAGGAGGGGAGGATGCCGCTCCATGGGATAGGGAAGCAGGCTGCGCATTGGATTTCTCCTCAGCCTTGTTATGAGCTGACAAGGTGGCCTCACTGTCGGCAGATCCAGACGATGAAGGTGACTCCGTGGCCGTAGGATCGACCTCCATCCGCTCTCAATGATGACTGGAAGAATCTCCTTCGGAGATGGTTGAAAGACTGGGTGAACACATATTTGAAATAGGAAAATGAATCGAAAGAAGGGAAGAAGAGGATGAATACCTGATGATCCTATGAAGGAAAGCTTGAAATATCTAAAAGAAGCTGGTGAAGATCGAAGGAAAGATGGACGATTTCTCATGCTTGCAGAGGATCTCTATGCAAACAATAGGAGAGAATGAAATGAAAATCTCACCTATTTAAAGTAGGAAAATTGAACAGTTACCGCCTCAAATGTGCACACGTGTACGGAGGAAGATTAAGAGAAGTTGAACCGTCACTCTACGTGGACGGTGGAGATCAGAAAAAATTCAAAATTTAAAAAATGGGGGGAAACTAGGCACTTGAGAGACCTAGGGAGGCTAGGAAGTCAGGTGGGCTCTAGCCCGCAGAAGCTGAACTGATTTGATTACTCCGAATAACGTCTAGAACGTCACCCGGAGTAGGGAGAGTAGTTGATAGGAACCAACTGGGCAGATCCTAATCAGAGCTGGCCATCCCATGCCACTTCAGAGCTGACTCCACCGAAGGTATCTCTGTACTAAGCTGACAGCAGCTCGGATCAGAGCTGGAAGCCTCATGGTATCATAAAGATCCATCAGAGCTGAATTAGACCGTTATGTACGCTCCAAGTCATGCATTCAGTGCTCCCGACCAAAATGATACCTTTATTAATTACCCCTAACAAAAGTACTTGTACGGGTCTGACACCGCTGTCAAGTACAGCCCCGTATGGGACACTTGGCAGAAGACTATTGGACATGACAAATTACGGTTACACCATTTGCCCTAAGGAACAGTAACTATAAATACCCTACCCCTTTAATTTAAAAAGGTTATACTCTCTTACTTTTTATTGTTACATTGCTCTTGATTCACTCTTACTTTGAGAGGATTCTGACTTGAGCGTCGGAGAGTTTTCTCCGTGACCCCTCCCGGCTCTATTTTGTAGGACTCAGCTCATGTTCGAGATTGAAGTCCAAAGGAATCCGTTAGCACATTGTGGACCCTTCATTAGGTATATTTCTTCGTACATTATTTTCATACTCGTTGAGGGCTGATTCCGATCAGGCCCTATCAATACCCATCCCCACGCGTCCAACGATATAAAGTCCCCCAAACTACCCATGAAGCAACAACAAAAATATCAAATAAATAAACAAGCTCCCTAATCCGCTTCCCACAGTCCCTAAAGGAACCATTACGCCAGGCTTTTAGCGAGTTCCAGAAGCAACTCCCTTTCCAAAAATCTCTAACAACACGAGAAAAGAACAGACCATGCATCGTTGAACCAGTGCATGCCATACAAAATCTAGAATAAGGACTTACCGGAAGGTGATGTTCATGCAGGTTGGTAGGTAGAGCAAGAAAATCAAAAGACGTCTGCTACAAGAAAATCTTGACCTTCGGAGGGAGAGATAAAGCCCAGAGCAATTTCCACCAGTCACGATTAATCGCAACTGATGTGGACAGCGGCGTCAATCCACCCATGGCCACCCTATATGCACTCTTCACAAAAAAATGTACCATTCACTTCATACTTCCAATACATTCGATCTCCGAAGAGGTAGCCCGTAAGTGAATATCCAAAATGGCATACACCTCATAGGCCAAAAAATCCACACGAAGCCGCTCCTCATCCCAACATCTACCTTGGGTAATAAAATCATCCACTTTACACCCTGAAATAGCCAATTGCGATGACAGTCGGCCAAACTGATGCCCCGAAATCCAAGCCTCCTTATATGGAGAAATTGACTTCCAACACATAGAACGCCATATATACGAAGGATTCGTACCAACATCAGCATCCATAATGTCATAATGCTTATAATACTTCCCCTTAAAGATACGAGCCACCAGCAAATCCGGCTTCTGAATAATTCGCCATATATGTTTTGCCAAAAATCGCATTAAACTCCACAAGGTCATGAAAGCCCATACCCTCTTCATCCTTATGCTGACAAATGCACCTCCAAGAGGCCTAATGCATGCCACCCGAGCTCCCCGCAGCGCTACACCAAAAGTTAGCACAATATTTAATAGTGTAAAGTAAATCAGCAGATTTGGCCTCTAATTGTACCTATAATTTAGGGATTGTAATATTCTTTAGTTGACCTTCCCTTATCTAGATTAGGTAATGGTGTCACCATAATAGGATCGGATTATAATATTCTTTAGTTGAGCTTCTCAATGGTGTTCTGAAGAAGCCCGTGTTTATGGAGCAGCCACCTGGGTTTATCAACTCACGGTACCCGAATCATGTTTGTCGCCTTAAAAAGGCGTTATATGGGCTAAAGCAAGCACCACATTCTTGGTTATTATGTCACGGGCATACTATGCGGATTTTCAGATCTGCCGATGCGGTCATTACGCCAATGCTTGTCCTGATAGATTTAATCGAAGTGTTGCAGCCCCTTTGACCAACATTGCCGAAGCCTTCTCGGCTGCTTGTACTATCTCAGACCCACCTCCTTCGGATTGGTACCTGGATACGGGGTCCTCGGCTCATATGACTCTAATGGTGGCCCATCCCGACTCTTCCATGCCATATATATAGGTTCGAATTATGTGGTAGTTGGTAATGGCGCTTTCTTATCCATCTCTCATATCAGTTCTAGTTGTGTGAATAACTCTATTACATTATCTGAGGTATTAGTTGTTCCGGGGCTCACTAAGAATTTGCTGCCTGTGAGTAAATTAATGTCTGACTCACCGGTTGATGTGGTTTTTACTGATAATTGTTTTATGATTTAGCATCGGGTCACTTGGGAAATACGGGCTCGAGGCAGTCGTAGGCATGCCCTTTATGTTCTGGACGACACTAAGGTGGCACTAGTTGCAGTTCGTAAGCCGAAAGCATCTTTTGAATTGTGGCATTCCAGGCTTGGACATATTTCTTTTGACGCAATTTTGTTTTAAAATAAAATTGGTAGCATCTCTGTTACTGTTTTGCTACCAAAACCTATGATATGTGACTCTTGTGAGCAAGCTAAAAGTAAACGTTTACCTTTTGTTTTGGACGATAAACATGCTTCTTTTGTTTTGGACATGATTCATTGTGATTTTGTGGGGGCATTCGCCCATTAATTCTAATTCTGGTTTTCGATATTATGTTATTTTTGTGGATAATTTTTTGAGGTTTACATGGCTTTATCCGTTACGGCAAAAATCTAATTTTTATGAGGTTTTACTTCAGTTTAATGCTTTTGTTAAGAATCAGTTTTCTTGTCGAATTATAACCTTTCATAGTGATGGGGGCACATAATTCACTAACAATCGAGTACAGAAGTTTTTTTAGGAATCGGGCATTAGACACATTCTTTCTTGTCCTTACACGCTAGCTCAAAATGGCCGTGCAGAACAAGAACATCGATATGTTACTGAAACTGGTCTTGCCATGTTATTTCACTCCCACACACCGATGAAATTTTGGGTTGATGCTTTCAGTAGTGTCATCTACATTATAAAATGTTTGCCAACCAAGGTTCTCAATGGTAAATCACCGTTTGAATTATTATTCTCCACTGCTCCGAATTTTGAGATTTTTCATCCTTTTGGTTGTCGAGTACATCCTTGTCTTAGAGATTATGCCGCACACAAGTTTGAGCCACGTAGTAAAGCTTGTATGTTTATGGGCTACAGTAGCTCACACAAGGGTTTCGTTGCTATGATCCTACATCCTTCCGCATCTATATTTCTCATCATGCCAAGTTTGATGAGTCATTTTTTCTATTCTCCAAATTTCCTGACAAGTCTACCTCATCTACTTTGCCTGTCTCCGAATTTCTTAAACCACCTAGGTTGGTTGGCTCTGTTGCACCTCGCCCAACTACTACTAGTAAAGCTTTTCAAAGTCCTCCATGCACGTTATGCCCCCTGCATGATCCACATGATACTCCTGCCGCCACCTTGCATGGTCAAGGGCACGTTGATCAGCATCTTGCACTTGAACCTGTTCATATTGCGCCTGCACCCCATCATGAAGTCGTGCCAGATGAAGTTCTTGCTCCCGTTCCTTCACCTCCTCGTGCAACTCACCCCATGCAGACCCGAGCCAAGTCAGGTATCTTCAAACCCAAGCATGTCGCGAATTATGCCTGCACTACTCTTTTTAATGCTCTTATGGCGGTTAGTGAGCCTCGTGGTATTAAATCGGCATTAGAACGACTAGAGTGAGTAGCTGCTATGCATGAAGAACTTTCTACATTATCTCAAAATCAAACATAGGATCTTGTGCCTGCTAGAATACGTCTTCGAAGATGGTCCAAAACAACACAATCACAATTTCTACCACTGAGTATAAATCTCGGCCGAGACAATCCTATGATTCTCGGCCGAGACATATCTCTGAACACCTTGTTATTTGGTTCGTAATGTTCGTCTCAGCCGAAACGAACCAAAATATCTCGGCCGAGATGCATACCTCGAACCCTAAATACACCCTTTGTTCAGCTATTCTCGGCCGAGACACCAAACATTCTCGGCCGAGAATGTCTCACAGCACCAGAAAAATTATGTTGATCTTTTGATCCCAAAATCGTTGTTGGTTACCAATCATATTAATTAAGAACACATATGAATATACCAAGGTC
>JAUEKW010147843.1:0-10228 GCA_032274785.1 Ajuga reptans
AAATTGTCCAGACATTTGCGAAGTCGAGAGAGTGTCCTGCGGACATTGCCAAAAACTTTACTTTCCCACAGCTTGAGCTCATTTGTGACAGAATTAATTTTTGTGCTCCAGTTGCCTTGGTTGCGCGACCATGCTGGATTTTATATTCATTTGTGTTTGGTTTGTTTTATTGGTATTTTGGTTGGATTTGTTGCCATGTTGGTATTCAGTTTCGTTATGCACTAATTTAAATTGGGTATTCGGGTACCCATTATCGGGTACCCGAGCGATTTGGGTACCCAAAGTATCGGGTACTTAAAAAATTCGGATCGGATTTGGGTATCAATTTTCACTACCCAAAATTTCGGGTACCCGATCCGAATTACCCGAACCCGAGATACCCGACCCAATGCCCACCCCTTCTGAGATCCTCTATTCTAACGTGTGTGCTTGTTCCATACCTTATTCAGTTATTCTAACTCTATTTATATACGCCACATAATTACTTGTAATGTTACGATGATGTTATTTTATTATGTGGTGTATGTTGCTTGTATAAGAATTTGGAATAGGATGTGGCGCGTATTGCTCGTATTGGAATAGAGATCATGAAATATATTTGAAATAGATAATCTTATTCGGTGACTTTGCAGAATTTCCAAATTCAGAAGGACGTCGGTGATTACCCTATTTTAAATTATGAGAAAATGAAAATATTATAACGATTCGGAATTGAAAGGAAACAGACTCCAGTAAATGAACTCACATGTCACATGTAGACCTATCAACATTTATCTATGCGATTTGACGGATAGCCGAAACCGGATATGATCCTACATATTATGTTATATCTCCTACTGCAATTATACAAAACATTAATACATATATAAAGTGACATTATCAATACATCACAAATACACATATGTTATGTATTTGTATAACTATAGTAGGAGATGTAGCACAACTGGTCCGAAATTTAGGCCAATTGCTTTCTTAAAAAAAAAAAAAAAGAAAAAAAAAAGAGAAATATGGCCTCTGCAAAGTGAAAAATGTTGGCATAGCAGATGTGCAAGATCTAAGGCCCAAATCAGATATTAACTGGGCCTATAGCCCAAGCTTTGGATGCATTGACGTACGATTCTTAAGCCCAAGTCCCGAATTCAGTATACAATTTTAAGAGCCCTAATCCAATGGGCCAAATAAGTGGGCCGTAGGTATTGAAGTCTAGAAACTTCTTTCCCCTCCTTGATTAATTTGAAACAAAGCAAAGCCCTACCTCGGGCGTTCTAGCGGATTCCATCCCTCTCGATTCTTATATATAAGCAAGTTTTCTGGAAAGCGAATAAAAATCTTCACAAAATTCAAATTGAAAGAGAAGATTTATTTTTCTTTTTCGAGAGGATATTAAAATGGCGAGCGGTGATGGTTTGATACTGGATTTGGAGGAACTGAAGCAGCTTCAGAGCATCGCGAAGAGACCTAGCGTTGTTTCTCTGATCTCCTCTGAGGTTGCAAAATTGGAAGCGGTCAGTGTTGATACCATTTATTTTAAATTCCAAATGTTCAACGTTTTTTCGTTTGTAATCAATCATCTGTGGTCATTTATGCCGAGGATTTCGTCTTTAATACTGGTGATGGCGTTTATTTCCCTTTTATCATTTCGTAGCGCTGTGGAAACGTGATTCCGCTAACTGATTGTATTCTGGTTAAAAAGTGTAATTAGTTCTCTATTTTCTTCGTTGAATTACTGGCTCTGGATTGACCTAACAGAACTGTTATGTGTGTGTCACAGTGTGTGCTGGTTTGCGCCTTAAATCTGCAATGCTTTCACTATGATTCTTCTGTTTACCTGCCTTGATAATTATGTGTGACGTGCTAAATGTTTAAGAGAAAATTACGATAGCACCTTTGTGCTTCTCATCATTTTATTAGTGAAATTTAAGTTTCTTATTGAAAATAGAAAAAGGAGAAGAACTTCAATAGATAGATTTGGTTGAAAT
The DNA here is from genome assembly GCA_032274785.1 of Ajuga reptans. Classification (NCBI taxonomy): domain Eukaryota; kingdom Viridiplantae; phylum Streptophyta; class Magnoliopsida; order Lamiales; family Lamiaceae; genus Ajuga; species Ajuga reptans. The sequence goes on from JAUEKW010147843.1 coordinate 1,980, forward strand.
TATGCTATAGTAATTGTGTGGCACATCGTGGTTTTCCATTAATATGCCAACGAGTCTCTGTGATTACCCTTAGTTGCTTTCCTGTACTGTATGTGAGCAGACATTTGCGTCAAACTTTTGAAGGAGTTAGGAAGACATTTTGGTGTTTCTGTTGATATTAAAGCACATGAAGATTGCCTCTTCCTTCTTGTCTTCATAGATTTTGAGTAATGAATCCCGGTATAATGTAGCAATTCGAACTATAGCGTTGTTGTTGTTAGCTGTTCGAGTCTATAGCCTTGTTGCAGTACATCTCTTGTGCGATTCATGCTGTGGATCTTAAATTTTTTTTAAAGCTTTCTTGCGGATATTTTCATGGTGAATTGTGTTATTGCTCACCTTCTGATTCTCAATACAGTTAGTGACTCAGCAAACACTAGCTCGTCCAACTGTCACACCAACTCCAATATCAAGTGTGCCAAAGGCTGTCCCAAACACATTGCTGAATTATGCTACTCTTAGCTCCTTCAGCTGGGATCAGGATAATGATCAATTGAAGGTGAGGAAGCTTATTAAAAATCTTCTCTGTGTTAGTTAATAGAAATATCTTTCATCATTTTGAGAATCTAGGCTCTTGTGATTTGGACCATGATTTAGGGAGAGAATTTTATCCTGTTACTTGGAATAGAATTGAACAGCTGATGCATTCATTGCCAAAATGTGTCAACAGAAGAATTGTGTCTAGTAGCTAAATTGTCCAATGGAAAATGTTGGTTGAGTTTCGTTTATTTATTTTTATTCTTTTTGGTGTAATATTTGCCTCATTTGTATTTGTTCAGATTTATATCTCATTGGAGGGTGTTGATCAAGAGAAAGTTGAAGCTGATTTCAAGCCAATGTCTTTTGATATCAAATTCCATGATGTCCAAGGAAAGAACTACCGATGCGCAGTGCCAAAACTGAACAAAGAGATTGTACCTGAGAAATGTAAATGGCTTGTGAAACCCAAGCGTGTAGTTGTCACCCTAGCGAAAGCTTCTAAAGGGAATTGGCTAGATTTGCACTTCAAGGAAGAGAAGGTAATTCCTCACCTGTTCCAGTGAATTAGAGTATAATCCTCAACTGGGTTTGCATTAATGCATTACTTATGATGTTACAGGTGAAGCCAAATTTGGACAAAGAACTAGACCCAATGGCTGGGATAATGGATTTAATGAAGGTACGGCACAAGATAATGAGATCAAGTGCTTATTTCATCTTTATATTTGCTATCCTTAAAGCATTTTTCTTCTAATTCTCCACGTCTACGATTCATTCACAGAATATGTATGAGGAAGGTGACGAGGACATGAAGAGGTCAATTGCGAAAGCATGGACCGATGCAAGATCTGGCAAAGCAGCTGACCCATTAAAGAATTTCCGCTGAGTAGTGGTGAGTTGTGACTGCTTTCATATTACATAGCTAAGAGTCTAGGCTTGTGGACTTCTGTTAGACTGTGTGTTCTTCCTCGTGCATGCGCTTTTCATGAATCGTGTCTTTGAAATCATATGGGCTTATTTGCCAGCCCATAATAGATGGGCTTATTTGCCGGCCCAAATTAAACTTCATCTCTGTTAAAAGCATTCCACGCATTGTTCTTTTCCCTTTTTCTCTTTTCTCCTTTGGTGAACTCTATGCTACATAAGTTGGACCGTCGAATTATGACATATCTGCGTTTGTATTAGGAAGTCATTTTTTTTTTTTCTAGGTAAGAGTATAAAAATTACGATGATAGTTATTGGATTAGCCTTAATTGCAATCAATTAGAGCACAAGAAGACAAATCGAATCAATTTAGTTGTATGAGTGTTATAGTTGTACAAAAACAATATTAAATATCCAAAGCAGAACTATATCATCCAAAAAAAAATTAAGCCAACTATATCATTCAATTGTACTTGTGGTCATAACTTCATAATTATTACTAGACTACTTAAATCGGACATCATAAAGTTGTATTTGTTGTTGGCATCATTTTTGTCAACTATTATTATTTTTAAATTTATATGTTAACTATCATATTAGTGTAGAAAAAAGACGCCAATATTTTTTAGGTCATTAAAAATAATAGTTAATATTTAAATTTTAAAAAATGATACTCCCTCTATCCCATAAAAAGAGTCATGTTTGATGGATGTTCAACATTTTATCTTTGGTCAACTTAGTCAATGTACAATCCTTTGCAAGTGGATGATTGTAATCTTTACCCTTAAAATTTTGTTAAACTCATCAATTTCTATTGGCATTAAAGTAAATTATATGGATAACTAACTTTGATTTTTTAAACAGAATTCTTTTTATGGGACAAGAAATGATTTTAATACATGACTATTTTTATGGGACGGAGGGAATAGTTAACAAAAATTATGCCAACAACAAACAATGGCCAATTAAAAATTAAAATATAAGTTTTGACCAAAAAAAAATATGCACAGCCCGAGTCTGGCCAAATGGCGGTGGCAATAACATATTGCTGCAGAATCCAAAATTCCATTTGATTTGGTGACATTTACCAGAAAAATATACTCCCAGTTTGACCTGGTAAAAAAAAAGGTTATTTCAGCAAAAAAAATCATATTTCTTACAATAATCTCGGGAATATCCAAATAAATCTCCTTAAAATATCATAATTTTATCATTTCTTCGAAAATTACATTATTCCATTATCGTATGGGAGGAGAGAGGGAGCAACATTACAGGAAAAAAGAAGTTTAGAATGAGAAATATAAATTAAATAGGAATATACTTTTCTATTTCAGAAGTTTTTAATTCCCCCTACAAAGTGAAAAAGAACTAGTGTTTATAATGGGACGAAGTATTTCCAAACAATAGTTCTATTTTCTAATAATGCTTCCTTTTAAGTTTGATGAATGCACAACTAGGGTTGTTTATTATTTGGATTTATTCGAATAATCCGAAAATCCATCCGACAGCACAACATCGTTGTTATCTACACCGAATGCATTGCACTTATTGTAAATTTGACTACGTACTTTACACATATGACATGCCTATATGAATGTATGCATAATTGTATGTGAATGTTAGGTCAAAACCACATAAGTGCCTAGAGAGAGCTGGAAAGGGAAGTGTCGCAGAATTCATTATTGAGGGGATGTTCCAACAGAATTCTACTGATTCAGAAGTGCCAATTATTGTCCCCTTTTCGGAGCTGATATTGACAATTCAATTATTTTTGTAGTCTAAGGAAATTTGAATAAACACAAGTATGGCCATCCGTTCCGATGAACTCGTCTCGATCCAATTCGTATTTATTGAGAGAAATTTAAAACCAACCCGATATGAATATAATCTGATTTTTGCCTGAATCAACCTAAAATCAATAACTTATCATAAAATATATTAATTATATATTTCAAATAACTTAACCCGGTATTCTGAATTGACATCCCTTTATAAACTGGACCTAGTTGAACTTGATATATTCAAATCATGGTTGTAGAAGTTGGAAATCGGTAAGCGGGCGGACAGGGGCCACCTAGCCCCTAAGCGAGTTTCTTTATTTTTTTATTTTTTTATTTTTCTATTTGCATAAAACATGTTGTAATGTGCTTAATCGCATAATTCAACCTGCTTTTGCAAAAATAAATTTAACATTCCAACTACCAAATACAAATAAAATACCAAAAAAAAAATTTAACCCTAAAACAACGTCGTTTCATACATTTTTTTACAAAAAACAAGTAAAAATATTAAATCCGTCTAACCCCGACTGGGCCGACTAGTTGGCGCCTAACTCCGAAAATGATTTTTGCCACCGATTACACCGAACTTGAGTTGGCCGACAGCTGACTAGCGCCTAGGCGCCGACTAGTCGGCCGTTTAGCCCGAGTTCTGCATCACTGATTCAAATACTTAATAATATCATCTATGTTTAGTGAAAATTTAGTAACAAGTTGATAGTGAAATTGATCAAAGTGATCGAAATCAACTCCATATTAAATTAACTGCCAACAAAAATCTGACAACTCTGAAAATAATATCCTACCTTTCGTTCCACTAATTTAGATATTGATAATGATATAAAGTGAATTTTGATGGGCCTAAAATACATATGGGCCACCATTAACTATCAAAGACTTTAATGAGATAACCCAGAAGTAAATTACTTGGGTTTTCTTGCTTTTGGGCCACATTAGACATAAAACACACATATATCCCACATTGATACATCTCTATTGTAGAGTAGCTTATGAGACTGTTAGACTATGTTTGATTGCGGCTGTGATGGCTGAGGTACTGTTGGCTGGGGTAAATAAGTTTGGGTAAGTAGGTTGGAGATAAAATGGTGGGTTTGGTAGTTTTGGTTGGGGTTAGTTTATAATATAAAGTTGAAAAATGTGATGTGATAGATGTAAGAGTTGTTAATAGGTGATTGAGGAATGATTAAAGTTAGTATTGAGAATTGTGATTGATTGATGATGTGATTTATGTCTATTAGGCGGAAAATTCTTAGGTGCATGTGCAGGTAGTGCCTGCACATGTAGCATAGAATCACCCCTATTGGGCCCAATCCTTTGTTAACAAACATACATTGGTTGGACCAAATCAAACATAGCCTGTGTTCTTGGTCCCACAATGCATCTAGGGGTGTGTATAGTATGGTGCAGTTTCGATATTTTAAAAATATCCAGATATGTACTAAACTTCAGTTATTTTCAAATTGTTATCTATAATCGTTTTAAAAAAAAACAAGTTATCCTAGCAGAAGGAAAAAAAAATACATTTATACTACTATTATTACCCCTTAATACATACCAACAAATCTTGCTAAACAAATCTCCTAATTTTATTATTACCTTAATTAATAATTCTCCCTGATTGAACCTAATTAAATAGATTCTCCTAATTCCCTTTTTCGGACGGAAAAATAGATTTAGGACGACATAGGTAGATTACATAGAAATATATTTGTTCATTTTAAGAATTTTTTTATTTGTCTTATAAGTCTTAAACGACTAGTATTTAGGAATTGAGAGAGCCCTAATTGGGTTCGAGCCAAAAAGAGAAAATGTGGCACACAAAAGCATATGCCAAATCCTTTAAGGGAAAGATGGTCTCTATAATGGTATTCTATATTATATTCGAATAAACATCTTTTCTAAATCAGCATAAAACAACGATTATCAATCTTATATTTATATATCTCGTCAAAAAAAAAAATTATATCTTATTAGATAGGATCAAAGCGACCGGTTTCTCTGTTGCACTAGGTGTTTCATCCTCTGTTACATTGCATTTAATACACGACATATGTTAATTAGTGATATCTAGTGACAGGTGATCTCATGCCGGATCAGAGGATTGTTGTGAAAAAGACACCTTGATATCGTCAAGCACCCAGTGAAATACGACCTTAATTTTTTCACAATTTTCTATTTTCTGAACTCATAAATTGAATTAATAAATGTGAAATCAATGTCACGATTACGGGTCGGTGATTAATGATATGTAATTAATTTAGTGGGCATAAAGTCAAATCTAAAGTCTAATCAATGTGAAATCAACAAGAATCTGGTGTAAATGTCATGGACCTAAATTTGCAGCATAGGTTACTGCTCAGCCCATCAGGTTTTTCCAAAGGTGATTATAAAAGTTATTCATAAGATTCTTTTGTTAGTTCCAAAAGCAATAATTTTATAAGTTAAATGAAACATTTTCTTCTCCATTTAGGGAAATTTAAGACTTCTGAGCCAAATAGCAAACACTTCATCATTGAATATGACACAATTATTAATCTTTTCTATCACTGTTACACATTTAAAATTAGAGACATGCACCATAATCGGTTCGGACTGTATTCTTTATTCTACACTCAGTGTAGATTATTTAGTGCACCATGTACTTTTCACCACACACCTCTATATACTCGATCACACGCACCCATGTGGTAAACTTACCGTGAATAGAACCTAGGGCATCATGCCTAGTTCGGATAGGCATAAATACCAAAGATTAATCTTTTCTATCACCAGGTGCAGCATGCTAAAAACCTAGTTCGGATCATGTCTCAAAGATTATTCTTGCTCTTGTCACATAAAAAATCTGAAACCTATCACGTGTAGTGAAATCATGAACTGTAAATCTATGTATACACTTTAAATCTAGACATACACCCTAAGTAACAAACCTGAACATAAAGTATGAACAATAAACCTAAATTATTTTCTCAAAAAAAAAACAATAAACCTAAATTATTAACCTTGAATCCAATTAACCAACAAAAAAAGTAAATTCTTAATTTTTGAGGTGGGGATATAAGAAAAGAAATGGAACATAAAATCTCAAGTGCAACTCAACACGAGCACGAATTTATCGGCCCGGATTCATTATTCTATAATATATTCTAATCTCATATAGTATTTATGAAGATTTATTAATTAGGGAAAATATGAAAATAAAAAATTAATGATGTACTTAATGTGGCATGTGGTCTATTATTAAATAAAATAGAAACCAGACGAATTTTTGTAAAATATAAGGAGTATATTATCGTATTGTAATTGATGATGTACTCACAAGTCTTAGTAGTCTAGTAACATCGTATCATCGATTTATGATGAATGTAAGGGGTTCGAACCTGATCTCTTCTCCCTACTAAAAACATTTTTTAGAGAGAGAGATACGTCGTAGACATGTTGCTTGTCCACCTGGGAAATTAAACTAAAAGTCAATAATCTGGTGGTTGAAACAAGCAATTAGGTATGTTCTGGTGATTATTAATGATGATTTGACCCTGAAATGAGTGGCAGATTAATTGTATCATGAGCAAACTATTTGGACATTTATATAAAATTAAATTTCAAATAATAAATAATTGCAATATGTAAAGTTTTGTGGGGCTCAAAGTCAATTTCACCACATCATTTTCTTCCAGCGGTAAAGGTCTAAATCTATGGGGAATTAGATCTTTAATTTCAAAAGCGTGTTTGAAGAAATTGACTAATTCTGGAAAATGACACCATTAATTCGATGTGTATTGCAGAATGTTAGATATTATCATATTAAAATACTTGAAATTGTACTGTTGGAACACGTGAAATTGACATAAATAGCCTCATAAAAATGAGTTTCTTTGGAAAAAAAATAGTGTTTTTTTGTTGGTTTAATTGGATCCGGACACGGGTCAATCAACCGGGTCATGAATAGTTCAAGTGGTTATAAGTTCCTGCAAATAGAGTATTCTTCTAATTACCACAATATTTTTCATCGGTGTTGTAAAGTGTACTAGGAACTAGTCGAGCACTCGAGCTTTTGACTAGCATCAAGATAGTTCTAGGGTAATGACCAAGCATCTTACCGATTGAACAAACCATGTCGTAACTCTCATTGTTCTAGCTATTTCCTTTTCCCCCTTCTTCAAACGATAATACAAGATAAACTTCTAGTACTCTTTTCTAGAAAAAGTTCAAACTTCTCACATTATTTTGTTTCATTCTTAGGTCCGAATGCATGTGAAACTTTAATTTTTAAGTATTTTATCTGTAACTGCAACGTTTAAAAATAGATGAATAAATACAGCGCCACCTATAGATCGGCAGAACATGCTAAAATCTGCGCGGCAGGAGAATGTTAGATGTCCAGACTGATTTTCAGGACGCCGTTTCTCACTATTTAATAGTATCTCTGATACAATATTCGACATCAAAATAAAAATCAAACAATTACTTGACCCAAATTTGAATATAGCAAACTCAATCAAAGGCCAAAGCACATAACTCATTTTTTCACTGCTTGCCATTTTATGTTTGAAATCATAATATTATATGTGGAAGAATCTTGAGAGAGAGACCCCCCCTCCCCCTCTTCAATCCTCATGTTGGATGTCCTTTTCCTTAAAGTAAACCTATAATTGGCCTTGCAATAAAAGTAAAGGAGAATAATCAATCAAAGAAAATAAATACCTTAATATAGAATAAATTAGATAGACCCTCATAAATGTAAATTGGTAGGCGCAATTTCTAGATGATGACTATGGTCCATCCTTCCTTTTATTCTTCAAGAAATTGCGACGTTACCCGCAAGGGTGGCCAAGTTGGTGGAGTATGAGAGCGTGAGACTGAAAGGTCACGAGTTCGAATCTCCTGCCAACACCTTCTTGGTCTGAGCCTGTCACACACAGGCTCACACCTTGTGTGGTTTACCTGGTTGGCGTGGTTTGCAGGCTATTGCGTCAGCCCGAGGATTTACCTAGTGCGCACTCGAAGAGT
>JAUEKW010147853.1:0-10227 GCA_032274785.1 Ajuga reptans
ATAAAAAAAATGAAAATTAATGTCTGCTCTGTTTACTGATGGTTAGAAAACTAAATTGTGTTAATGGTTCTGTCTTTCATATTTTTCTATTGCAAGTATTGGTATCAGATGCTGCATTATTAGGAAATCATCTCTGTGTGAAAGTTTTTATTGTTTCATTTCATTTTAGTCTGGCCCTTAAGCTGAAAAATATTGGCCCCTTAATATGGATTTTCCACGTGAAGACCCGTAATTTGTTCAAACTCAAAACTGCTCTTAGTTGTCTATGTGTGGATCGCTTGCCTCATCTCTGGTTGAGTAGTCAATTCTAACAAATGAAGGAAAAAATGTATTTATTTACAGTACTGGTATTTGAAAATTTATTTCGGGTGGTGGTTGCCACGGTTATTTTACTCATTGTCAAAACTCAGGAACTGTGGCAGTTAGTCCATGCATTGTTTGCCCTGCCACAATTTGTTATTTGCGATGCACTGGTGTCTGCATTTAATCAGTGAGAGCATTCAATTATTAAGGAGTATCACTCTCTTCATCAATCTTCGGGTTGGTTTTCTTAATTTGTTGTAGATATAATGTAGTAAAATACTGTAGGTATTCAATTTGGGAGTTTTATAGTCACTGAGTTTAGAAAGGGAGTGCTGTTTGATTTTTACCTGGAAGTCCTCTAATATGCATGTGAACCATGTGTTCATTGGTAATTTGTTAATAACTTTTCAAGCAAAGTATGGTGTCAATAGTGGGATGGCATCTCTTAATTATTAACAATCGTGAAAATAGATATAGTTATCATCTTGTCTTTTTCAAATATGAAGTTGTTTGCAATGCTGAACATATCTATAACTGGAGCATTTGGATACTAAGTTTTAGGGGAGAGGTATCTAGCTTGTTGCTATTTTGGATGGACCAACATTTTTGTTGAAACTGTTACACAAGGTATGGAATGGCGGAAGCTGAAGCATGAGAAAAAATATATGTGTGACCTGATACGCGCACTGGATGCTTCTTTGTTGCTTAAAGGCATATGCTTTATCTCTACAACTTATTTCTCCAGTTATTTTGGGTTCCTTTCCAAGATAATTTAAGCCACTTCAATCTTCGAAGCTTCTAGGAGAATGAGCCAGTTCATATCTTGTCTATCAGAATATATTCCTGCTTTTTTGCATGCCCTGTGGTTCATATTTTGCAACTAAGACTCGCAAGGAACTAGGATATTTATTTTTTCAAATAAAAATTTTGGTGATATTATGTGGTTGTATTATAAGAAGGAAATGTTAAGCCAAGACTGGTCTTAAGATCACGTCATTCATAAAATGAGTTTCTGTTCTCCTGTGTATTTATGGAAAGTTCTATGTGATTTCATGTTTTCTTTGGAGACGACAATTTTTATCCCATCTCTCTCTCTCTCTCTCTCCCTTTCTTTCTTTTTTGTTTCCTTTTTTTTTAATAAAGAAAGCTTCAGAAATAATTTTAGTCATTTCATAAAGTTAATTATCATGGACCCTTCAGTCATGGTTCATAAGTTATTTTGTTTTCATTTTCTGAATTGAGTCACCACCAAGAAACAGCAGAAAAGACTCGAAGGAAGAAAGTGCCCCCTGAATACTACTATATTAAAACCACAGCGAAACTTACCACACCTTTAAAGAAATGGATAAATGTTTATAAAAAGATAAGAAGAACACTCTATGGGGAAGTAGTTTTTTTACTTTTGAGATTGAATATCATTGAATTTGTTATTTTTGAAAAGCTTTCATAACAAAGTTTCTTCCTAGCTCTTGTTGACATACTCAGTTCTGGAAACTTGTTGGCATCTTTTCCTTGTGAAATATTATCAGTTCTGGGTTAAAGTTGTTTACATCTTTTTCTTGTGGGCATCATCAGTTCAGAGGACTTGTCATTAAAAAATGGAGTTCATATTTTCACTGTATGCTTATTCTTCTGTATTGAAAAGCTTAGATACAGGCCACACAATTGCTTCTCTTCCCTGTGGCCTGACTCCGATATGTTCTTATTATAGAAACATAATTAGAGGCAACTCTTATCAGGATGAACTTGGTCTTACATCTGAAGAAGTACAGTAGAGAGATCTCATTTTGCAGATAATATATCCTCTCCATTTCTTTTATTTTTTCTTTTAAATAAATATTTTTATTATTATAAATTGTTGGCAATCATGATTATTTAGATTTTATTTATTTGTTATTATTATTTTTGTTCGGACATATATTATCGTGACGAGCTCAATAATTGTATCAGACCTAATGAGGGGAACTTAATATCATTGCCATCATCATATATCAATCATGCAAAGAACCTGAATCCACAGATTTTCATTCCTTTGGTATGGGTATGATATACAGTGTTCAAGTAATTCTACATGTCCTAACATATTGCTTGAATGATTCTCTGAACATACAAAAGAAGTCTATATCTCCTAATGCCATGATTATTTCGATTTTTAATTTGTTATTATTATTTTGTTCAGAAATATATTATAGTGATGAGCTCAATAATTATATCAGACCTAATGAGCGAAACTTATTTTCATTTTCATCATCATTTATAAATCATGCCTAGAACCTGAATCCGTTTTTAATACGTTTAAAGCATCTTCTTACGTTAAACAGGTAAATCACAGATTTCATTCTTTTGGTGTGTGTATGAGATACGGTCACCAAGTAATTCTATATGTCCTCACATATTATTGAATATTTCTCTGATGCAAACCTTAACAGTTCAAGGAGCTCTTGGTCTGTCTTTTTGTTCTTTTGCATTTGGAATTTGAACATATTCTCGTTGCATTCATTCTACATCAGTTTAAAAGGTATTAGGATGTTTGTCAATGTTTGGTTTCAGTTTTACTGGGATTCTTCCCTCTTTTTTTTTTTTTTTTTTTTTGTGTCAAATAAACATGGCAAATAGGCTTTATTCTTCTGAAAGACAGCACCTATCCTGAAATAGTGCATATTGTTTCTATAAAATATCACAAATTCACATGTTATGGCATTATATGTAGATTCCTTATTCATAATCCTGTCATTATATTAACAATGTATTGCTCAGCAATTATTACAACGTATAACATATATATATATTTATATATATATATATATATTCTCTTTTTATATTTACAATTTATACATGGGACATCTTCCAAGCTGTATTTTAATGTTAATATTTATTATTTAACAATTGTGTTAATTTTGATTTGCACCCTTAGGTTTCTTGTTTGGGCTCATCATATGTTTACTGTGGGCTTAGACGTTGATACCCCTGTCTACTTCACCGCAGCTACCATGATTATAGGTGTCCCCACTAGAATCAAAATCTTTAGTTGGATCGCTTCCATGTGGGGCTGTTCGATACAATACAAAACACCCATGTTGTTTGCTTTAGAGTTCATCTTTTTGTATAAGATGGAATGTTTGTTTGCAAACTCCTCAACTAAACACTGTTGATAACCTAAAAACAGATAAATACCCGAAAGTTCTTTGAGACAAATCATAATTAGTTAAATGCGATGTAGGTTCAAGATGACCTATTTTCCAACTGATGCAAAATGATTTTCTTTTCCCTCATTATGTTATATGTTTCATTTACAAAATAATGTTTTCAGACATCTTTGTTCTCTAAATAAGCACAACCTACCAAAAACATTTTCCCAAATGCCTCTCCCAGTACCCAAAAATACTCAATATCAGCACATTGTATGTAGTTCATTTGTGATGAGAATTGCTTTAAGGTGCTATCAATATGATTAGCTGCTTGGTTCTACTTTTGTGCTTCGACGGGGCTATATTGTACATTATTATTTGTGCTTGTATTATTTGTATAGGAATAATCAATTGTTTTTAAGATTGATTATATATGTCCTCTTTGACAGTGTTATTGCAGGGATTTATGTAATATTACAACTGGTGAAAGATATCTTGGGGGTTTTACTAGGTGTAGTGGTTGTTGAAATATTGTTTCCAGTGTTGAGTTCATTTCTTGTTTTAAAATTAGAAGTGTCTACTGATTCATGTTTTGCTTCGGAGAGATTTACTCTGATTGTTTGCACAATATACAGTTTTACTGCATGTCAGTGTCTTGTGAAGTTACACTCTTGCTTTATATGAGTCTTCATGTTTTGTTCAAATATCCCGGCTCTTGATTTACTTAGAAAAAGGAAAAAAAAAAAAAAGAAATGCTGGGGTTCTTGTTATACTGCTTTCTACTCTATAATGTATTGGCTTAGAAACCTGCGTTCAGAATCTTTGTTCATGTCACTAAGTTTGCTGATTTGAGGGATTATTTTGAATGGGGTGCATATGAAATCGGAAAATATATGTAGGACAGTTTATACTCATCTGAAGGCAATATTTCTAGAGTGCTACTTCTCATAATTTCAATAACTTCATCAAATATACAACTGTATTAAGTCTTAGGAGACATAATCCTGCATAATACAGCATTTTCATTTATTATTTCGCTAGATACATTATGATTTTGACTGTGGATGGACCATGCTTACATCTCTTTTGTCTTCAGGTGAAACGTAAAGAGAAAAAGCACAAAAAGGAGAAGAAGGATAAGGAAAGGAAGAAAGATAAAGAAAAGAAGGAGAAAGATGCAAGCTTTGAGGAACGCAAGGACAAGAAAGACCGAAAAGAAAAACACAAGGACAAAAAGGAAAAGCACAGGGACAAGAAGAAGGACAAGGAGGATAGGGTGAAAGACAAGGAAAAGAGAATCATTTTGGGGGAGTCGACAGTTCCTGAGAAACTTGAGGATAAAACCGAAGGGAAGCTTCTTCCCAAAGTACCCAGCAATGAAAGAAGTGGTTCTTTGAGTGAAGGGAAATGTTTTGCCCTATTTCAGGGGCAAAATGGTGGAAAGCTTTCTCAAAGTAGTCTGCCCTCCCTGGTGAATGATGAATCAAAATTTGTACGAGAATTGGATAGGAGGATCAGGGATGAAGAGAAGGGAAGCCAGTTGCCTGAGAGAGTTGTTGCCACTAATTCTTCAGGACCATTTGCAGAAGAAAAGGTGGACAACAAAAATAAGAAAATCGAGAGAAAAATTGATCCTCAAGGACTCGGAAATGAGTATAGTGGAAATATTGTGGTCCAGACTTTTATGCCATTGGCGAAAGGTAAAGTTGAAGGGATCCCTAAACCAGTACATGAACAAAATGGGAGGAGGTTGGAAGATAGAGAGAAATACAAAGAAATGGGTGGCATTAAGCAGGGGGACAAGCTGAAGGAGAAGGATAAGGAAAGCCAAGCAAAGGAAAAAGTGAGAGAGAAGAAAAAGGAGGACAATGTGAAAATAAAAGCTGAAAATAAGAAAAGTAGTCAGAACCAGTTGAAAGATGATCGGAGGAATGATCTTGGTGGCGATAACAATATTGTTGCAAATGAAGCGATTATCAGGAAAAGAAAAGATATGATTGCAAATGGTTTCCTCCATGGTGAGTTCTTCAATGGTAACTTAACGAGCATGGAAAAATCACACATTAGTTCATCTATTGAAAAGCTAGCTATTTAAAATATGTGTTGCTTGGCCCTAGTTTTCTTTGTGAATTTTCTGTCAAAACTTGACATAGAGTTTGTATAAGTGTGTTGGCTTAAATTAACCTTTTATAATGGGTGATCCGTGTTGCTTGTTTTCAGACAGTGAAATTAGGCCAATCAAAATCCCGAGGCCTGCTCCACACCAGTTGGGAGAGAATGGAAAGAAACTTGAACCTTCCCAAACTCCCACTAAATCCCCTCGTGATAAGCATCCTGTTCCTAACAGTATTCAAGTGGATAGCAAAGACAGGTTGATGAATGGGATAATCGAGGCCCAGAAACCATCTCCATCAAAGCCTCCAAAGATAGCTCATCATGATACCCATCATACGAAAAAGCCATTAAAGGTGTCGAAAACAGAGGACCTAATCGCTGAAGCATCAAGAAGGCCCCCCCACCCCGATTCCAAGTATCTAGTGGAGGTACTAACAGTGCCCAAGATGGAGGACTGGCCTGGATATGATGACCAAGAGTGGTTGTTTAGCCAGAAAGGTTCTTCACGTAAGCCAAATGCGGGACCAGTTGGGCCTAACGGGGGCCCGTGTGTATGGTCAGAAGCTATGCACATTGAGTCAGCAGATGTTTGTGCTCTGCCTTATGTGATTCCTTACTGATTGTACGGTCATCAATCCTTGACATCCACGAGAACCTGGCTCATGACCCGGTGTAACTGGCTCGCACACACCATCTAGTGCAATCTTAGCTGTTCGCTTCCCTATTTGCGCGTGAACTGATCAGCACATGCCGGTGCCATTGTGCATCTGAAGAGTATGCTCGGAGGCTGGACGAATATGACACGGTAATTAATTCGTATTTAACTTGCAGGGTGTACTAAGGCGAACATCGAGGAGTATTGGGCTCGGATGAAGCTTCAAGAATGGGTCGTAGGGCATCGAAGCTGATGTATGAGTTGAGTGCAATTGTAGCTCTAGATTCCACATCTCCACAATTTTGGGTTGTAACATAGAACACTCTTATTTACATGAAATGTAAGATAGATTGAGAAGGGGTTAAAAAGGGAAGGTGGTAGTTCCATTCATTTCATTAACTGATGGAATTGTTGTTTATAGTCCCATTCGGCTCTTTATATTATGCTTATGGCCTTTTTCATATTTTGGGTTCTGCTTTATGAAATATATAAAATTATTGGTAAATATCACTATGGATATTGGTTGAACCAATATTGGTTGAACCAATACTGATTAAACTAGTCATAAGTTAGTGGGTTAATTACGTAACAATTCATGAATTTTAGATCAATTATTATTTACAACATGACCTTTTAAACGTAAAGTAGAAATGCACCACTTTTCAATTTTTTCAATTTGGTACACGTGGTTTAAATTAGGCTCCAAATTACTGACGTTAAGTCCAAAATAAGAATTTCGGGCTGCACGTGGAGTATACCAATTTTTTTACTATTTTATTTAAAATCTACAATTTACGAAACGGCGAGGTTTGATTAAAAAAAAAAAAAAGGTCTATTTCCACCTTCCCTGTTATATACCGTCGGACGCGGTGGTGCTGGCGGCGGTTTGTTACCTCTTTCTAGGCTCTATTTTTTCCTCGCCTGGTTGCTGAGAAAAGATGAAATTGTTCTTAATTCCCCGCTATGACTCTTGTGCAGTGGTCTTTGAACTTTCATTTATTAGGCTTAGAGCCGGTGGAGTTGCTCTTTTTGCACTGTCCCTCCGCCGCCGCCTCGGCTACCACACACAGCATGAATCCTCAGGAACTCCGTCCAGATCTCTGGCCTTCCTCAGTGGAAGTTGATTCCTCGAAGCTTTCTCAGAATTCTGCACTTCTATCCTCTTCACTTTCCTGCTGAAATTTCATAGTCTCCAGAAACAAATCTCTTTTGAACACCGGGTAAACAGGTTGAATCTGGTTATTGTGGAAGATCTCATCCGCTAGAATCGGCGAAGACAAGTCAGTGTCTCTATTCACGAAAGCAAACTCAAACTACTCATTTGTATCATCATCATCTTCTTCGGACGTTACTCTATTTTCTCCTTAGAGCTACATCATCCGAATTTTCCTATGAACTTTTTTTTATTTATCGAGGTCGTTTTGTAAACGTAGATTTAAGATTTAATAAAAGAATTGATATATTCTACGTGGTTATTTTGGGCTTCACGTAAGTAATCTGGGTCCTAATTTTGCCAGCGTGTATTGAATTGAAAAAAATTAAAAGGTGGTGTATTTCTACGTTATATTTAAAAGGTCTTGTTTTAAATGATAATTAACCTAAAGTTCGTGAATTTTTACGTTAGTGAAATAAAGGTAAATAAGAACATTGAAATGGACAACTCTTCTGAAAGAATACAACTTTCAACATTAAATGGTTTATGCGACGTTTTAAGTTTAAAGTACTAACATACACAAGATTTAGAAAATGCCAAGCGAGTTCTACAGAAATGTTTTTATTCAGAATTATAATCAATAGATCTCAAGCCAACTCAGAGATTTTATTATCATTTTCGTAAGGCTAGAGATTTATTTAAACTGAAAAAATAAGAAGAATATGCAAGTATAAAGAAACTCTAACCAACTAGAAAAATCATTCTCAACATAATTAGAAACAAAGAGATGAACAAAAAAATAAAATAAAAAATATCACGCTACTTGTAGTTCTAAATATATAAAAACCAAGAAAAAAAATCCTTAAACCTTTCAAAAGGGACCATAAGGTCTTCTGGCCTACAAAGAATATACGTATCAAAGCAGTTTCACCTTTCACCAATGAAGATTGAAAACGATTAGATTGAAGATTGAGCAGTTAGAAATTTTTTTCCTGAAAAAAAAGAGAAACTTCAACTAATTACCTGGGATAAAATCTTTATAAATCAGAAATTGACACATTAACTTATATCTATCATAGATAGATGAGCTTTTCCGTATTATATATATAAGGTGACGTTGGGTGACGTGGGTCTCCCAGTTAAGTGGACCCTTCTAGTCTTTCAAATATCCTCCTTTTTCATTATTTGTTTTTTGTTCCTTTTCTTTTAATATTTCTATATCTTTCGTAATAGACAAGAGTAGGGTATCAAATTTTATATTACAAATTCTAAATTTATATTATAATGACACACAACATTTATGTGATTTTATCATTTGTGTATTTCTTATAAAAAAATTGGTCTGCCTAAAGTTTTAAAAAATATATCAATATTGTAACAACAAATTTCATGTATTAATAAATAAACACAAAAAAGATGTATAAATATAAATTTGCGGATCAAACGAATAAATTTTACAACTTCGTGAGTTTCTATCTCTAAATCTCATATGATTCTTCTCTTAGAAACAATATCTTCGACTTTGGAGTAGATTAATCAGCTTTGATCTTCTCTGCAATGAATTTATTCTTCAATAACATTAATTAGAGATTTTAAAGCCTTGATTTCAGATCAAACGTTTAAAATCTCAAGGAAATCAAATAATGGCAGCATGACCTTTATAAATTTGACAACAAATTTTGTGGGGAGCCCAACAACTGTACCCACCAAATTATAGTGAATTTTTTTTTTCTACTCACTAACTAAAAGTTAAACAACTATACCCACTGTAAAAGTAAAAAGTACAATTTTTCAGCTATTTGATGTTGACGCTAGATTAAATTTAATCGTGACAATTTTTTTTTACACCGTTACTCATTATTGTGAGACAATCGTGACACTATATCGTTACAAGTGTTTTTTTTTATTTATCGTCACAACACTATCGTGACTCATTAACAATTGTGACAGAGAATCGTTACATAATTGTTTTAAATAAATAATAATTATGTAACGATTTTGACGGTAAAAAATGTGACACACATATATCGTGTCAATTATTTATGATCTTTTATAAAAAATCGTTATATGTAATCGTGACATTCAAAATTTTTATCTTTTATCAAATAATCATAGTTAGATGTAATCGTGACATTTTATTATTTAAAATTTACCATCACGACGTATATTTATGTCGCTGTATCTACCCCCAACTGTTTTTTTTCACGAATTAAATTTTAAACATTGAGTCTTTCACTTTTTTTTATCTAGCTCCAACATTATTAACTTCTCATTTATTCACTGTAATTTATTTTTTATCTACCTCATCTACATTTTCTACTGTTCCTCCTTCAGTTGGGATCACACTGTTGAGTCATAATATTGTGTCAATGTTCTATTCGATATATTATTAAGGTATACTCTTCATCTTATGCTATCTATATTTTAAGCACTATTATTTTACAGAGATGCGAAATAGATTTTAGGTAATTTTTTTTAATAGTTGTTAAATCAGACTGTCACGATTTTCGTTATTAAAAAAAAATTAGCATGTCACGATTTTACTTATTAAAAAATTAATAAATCAGCATGTCACAATTTTATAACTCTATAAAAAATTTATATTAAAATAATTAATATTCAGCATGTTACGATTTTAATTATTAAATCAAATTATCACGATTTTTAACTCTATATTTAATTATTAATTGTCACGAGTAAATTAATATTTTTCACGATTTGATGATTTTAATAATTGTCAAATTATCAAATCGTGACAGATATAAGACATTTGTAAATTATCACGATATTATAGGACATTGATAGAGTATACATTAAAGCAAACTTTTAGTGCGCTTTATGGATGTATATTTAATTTCCTTATTATCTGAAAT
>JAUEKW010147864.1:0-10226 GCA_032274785.1 Ajuga reptans
CCAAAAAAAGTGATACTTTTATTTAATAATAGTGATACTTTTACTACAAAAAGATGATATTTTTTTCCGTCACACGGCCATCACACCGTGTGACGGTCTCACGCAAGTTTTTATCATTACCTCATCTATAATTTGCGGATGAGATCTTTACACATTAGCAGTGTGCACATTAACTTGTGCCTATCGTGGGAAGGGGAGCATTTTCAGCTACGACATTTATGTTTATGGTTTTAAGTTTATAGTAGTGTATGTGGACTCGATCTCCCTGCCACTCTAAAATTATCTGTTTCTTAAGCTCTATAAATGAAAACCGCTTGTAATTTATTTCTGGATGTAATGTAATTTTGTTGTCTCTATCAATCTTTATTTTTGCTAGTGAAGGTAAGTGGAAGTCTCTAGTTTCTCAAATTTGTGGTCATTATTCCAAATGTAGCCATTTTCGTTATCACAATTAATTTACACAATTCATCCACGTCTTTCCCTTTATTTAAACAAGCAAACCAAGCTCTCTGCAAAATAATATCAAATATATTGGAGGGTGTAGGCCAAAAAAATATGAGGAAATTAATATATTTAATTACAGCTACATTAATATTATTATGGAAAGTTTGTTGCAAGATTTCTGTAGTTGTGGCGAAGCCAGTGAGGAGGCGTTGGGGTCGGTTGCAGCTCAAACTTATGGAATGGGAAATGCAAGGCTTCGACCCGAAATATATTATACCCGACCTGATATACAACTTATACCGAAATTATTGACAGGTTTCTTTTAACTTTTCCTGTATTTTCTCATGTTAATAATCGTCAATGGTTGTATATTGCTTATATTCCACCCGTTCCCATAAAAGAAATGCATGTTTAAGAAATTATTGTGGGATGGGTGGAGTATGCGTTAGAGAAATAAAATATCATACTATTCACAAATGAACAGTTGTACTTCCTTGTGAAGCTAGGCCTTGTCTTGAGTGTTTACGTTTGGTTTCTTCATGAGAGGTTCTTTGTGTTTGATAAGGTTTAGAGTGCACAGACAAGTCTTAGACAGAGTCGTAAAATTGACTACTTGGTGTTTGATAAGGTTCACTGTGGTGAGAAGAGTTCGGAATTGAGTCGAGAAAAGGCTACCTGGTGCTCAATATATAAGGTTTTGAAGTGTCGGGAAGAGTTTATACGTAGTGAAGTCATATGCTCATGATGTTCAACAAGGAGACCACAATGGGGTGCATTAGAATTATGGATTGGTAATATTATGTTAAGGCCAAATCACCATCCTTAGTAAATATGTACGTATCTATATGTTATGAGCCAAAAATTGATTTATAAGGAAAGGTTTAATATTTAATTTGTTCCATATATATGTCCTTTCTTTATTATCTATTATTTGTGATGAGGGCTCATGTAATTTGCTTTTGTTCTTTTATCTCGTTTAGGCTTTAGATACACATTAAAATCGCTTTATATTGAGAGATCTTAAATTTAATAATTTGGATCCAATTAAAATCCGCTTGCACACCCATCCAAATCCTTGAGAAAGTAAAAATTACAAAATGTATCATGTAATTTATAGGTGGTCTCAGAATTAGTCATTCAGCGTGTAAAACAATGAAAAAGTAATAATATATTATTATTTTTTGGGGAAAAAAGAAAATGGTGTTTGGAAAAATTAATATACGAAAAAAAAAAACATTCCTATTCTATATATATAACAAGAAAAAAAAAAAACCGAAAAGCCATCAAAATCAAAAGCAGATTGAAGGGGTGTTGGTACGTGTGTCCCTGCTCACAAGTGAACCCCAGACTCCAAGAATTTCATTTCCGATCATCTGTCCCAATTATAGTATCCCAACCGTATCTCACATATAAAACTCTTCCACTAACTTCTCAAAACGACATAGTTTTATGTATGCGACACAACTGAGACATCATAATTGAGGCAGAGGATCCGAACCGGAAGAATTCAGTCATAAGTACAAAAACTTTGGCACATTGAGGACATTCTGGCCATCAACTTGGAAATCAAATTGTTTATTATTAGATAGCTTCAAATGGTATAAAAAATCTTCCTACAAACATTAAAACACATCCTCAAATTTAAGACAAAATTAAATTTCTATACTACTGATGATCAAACTGCAGGTTCCTTGGGCCTAAACTCAATCCCTTCAACAATAAGGCCCTTTTTCCAATTAAGACGTTCAGTTTCACAAATTTTAACCTCAACATCACCTTTTTCTCCGTCGCCAACGAAAAATTCTCCCAACTCAATTTCAAGCCAACCATCTGTTCTAATTTGGGGAAAGCTGCCCTCAACGTTAGTTGCAGGCAGTCGGGTCCATCTGCCTCGGCCCATTACACGCCGAGGTCTGGGCCGGACTATATAAACACTGCTGGTTTCCTCTTCAATCTCGTCCCCGTTTTCTTTAACAAACTTAACTGAAGCCTTTGATAAACAGTTAAGGCCATAATGCTCGTCTGAGAGCTGAAACACTATGTATGCTACGTAGTTGGTGTTGGGTGATAGCATTTGCACTGTCAATATTCCGCGTATTCTAGCCAACACACACTTTCTAGTTCGGCAACCTCACCAAATCTACAAACAGAAGTACAAGAAATACTTGAAATTATGACTGTTGTATATGCAAGATTCAACCATATATTTTTTTCAAGTTGACTAATATCGATAGAGGGAAAACTGATATTTCGGTCGAATTATCCGTAAATGTCGATATCAATATTGATTATCGGTAAATATAAAAGGATATAGGTAAATAATTGGTTTGGTGAAAACATCGCTAGATATTGAGAATATCATAAAACAATAGAGACATCAGTTAGTTTACAAGTAAAATTGATAAAAAGTTAGTGAAATTAATATGGTAAATATGGAGAAAACCGACAATGATCAACATTGATATCCATATATCTACTATCATCTCTGTAAAATATAATTATACATTTCTATCAATACGGATATTTCATCCTTGTAATATATGCATATGCCATTTGTGTCAAAAGTTTTTTCGTGCATTTGTATGATTCGTAACAGAGAAAGGATTAATGTACCTTGACTCTGGTAAAGATTTCCATTCCCAGTGTATTGGATTGTCTATCCAGACTACTTGAAGTTCTCTTGCGCACAGCATACAACACTTTTTTCCAGTTGACCTACTCAATCTGAAACTCTGTTGGACATTTCAACAAACACCTTTCAGATATATTGCGAAAAATGGGAGTTTGATTCATCTATATGCATTAAACTAGTCAAAAAACAATCAAACAGTAAATAGATCACCCCAGGATTTGAAAATAACAATAAAAGCCACAGATTGACAACACATAAGAGGAAGAAATAAAACGATACCAATTTTCCCCCATCAAGAAGCAGAGGAGAATCACAGAGCAAGAAGTAGAGTTCTTTTTTGGTGGTAAAGGTCACCGGAGAAGTGGAATCAGACACAATTTCTTTGTAATCAGGCGGCAGAAATCGATCCCAAGCGGCGTCGGATTCAGCGGCGGATTTGAATGCCAGAGAAACAGTCGCCGCCGTGCATGCGTCTTTTGGGGAAGTAAAGGAGATTATGGTTGCTAAGCAGTCCTCTGGTATTAAAGAGATCAGTGACATCTCAATATTCTCGCCAGACATTATTGAATGATTAAAAATCCTCAGGATTTGGAATTTGATTTTAGAGAAGATGAAACAGCCCTGCATTGTATGTGTGTGTGAGAAAGAGTGGCAAAACAAGAGATTACGTTGTAATGCTCACTGGAAGTGTGTAAAGTTGTACTAAATGTTAAAGTTGTAGTCAATTTAGAGGCAAATAAGTGGAATATCCTCACAAAATTGAAGTGTATAATTCTGTATTTTATGAAAAAAAAAGTTAAGTCCAATAAGATTCTTAAGTCCTAACTTAATGGTTAAGCTAATCTATATTCTATCATGTGGCATCTTTATTTAGCATATTAAACTATAAATACATATTATTTGGAGTAATTCTTCTATACACCAGTTGCACAAATCAAAGATCTGAGCAATTCAAGATGCGTTGTGGATCGACCGGGTTGTGAGTAGTCTTTCATGAAAAGATATTGATGTTTATACTAAAAAGTAACTTGTTTTGAATCGAAGGTATCATGCCGAAACGTGTATTTATGCTAAAAGGTATTTTTACGTACTTTTTTGACATACAATTATAGAAAAAAAAAATAAAGAAAGTATGAATTCACTTGTTTACCTTTGTTTTTATATATTTTGTGTGAATTTCACGAGTTTTTGTTTTGTGGTAATTTTTATATATTTTTGAGAATATAATGAAGAATTATGAAAGCTATAACAAGCGCCAGAAAGAGCTTACAAAATATCAAGTCTCTGAAGAGAAATGATAATTAGATAATACAAACCAAGAGATTCAGATACGGTAGCCAGAAGGATGTCATTCTTAAAAGCCAAAGATTTAGAATGGTGCCACCTGTCATCACTTCAAAATAATTATAAGAGGTTAAAAGGAATTAACAAATCAATTCCTCTATGTTGCCCAGAATGATAACCCTACAATCATAAGGAGATCCTCCCAAACTTATAAGCGGAGAAAGCCGAGAGCTACTCCTATTTTTGTGGAAGTAGCGAAAGAAGTTGGTCTTCATGGGAAGCTAGATCGTTTTAGTCAAAGCAAAAGGCACGAAGTTCTAAATCAAGGCAAATAACATTACCTACCCAAAGCATAACTTCTTTAACAAGTTCAAATCAAAGACGTATAGGAAGAACGCTAACTAGAGGACTTTCAGATGAACTCATAACTGAGCTAATAAAAGTTTTAAATATTCTAATTGCCAGATATGCGGAGCAAAAGGACATATCTCCACATATTGTCCTGACAATCAAAGAAGAGGAATTAAATAGTTCAACAACACACTAGAATTTGAGGAAGCCGTCTATCATCAAGATCTTGTCCAAGTATACCAATTTGAGAATATTCTCTTATACGTAAAAGCATATACAAAGAAGAAGAGCTTTCAGATTTCGATGAGTCTTCAAAATCAAAATCATAATCAGATTGAAGAAGATTTCCTTCGACAAGAAACTCATGAAGATATGTTTTAATACTACGCCCAGACATCAATTTCTCATAAAGCACTTATGAGAATTATGACAAAATTTGTCCGGGAAGCGCACACATTTTCAAATTACAATCTCTCTCTCTTCCCAAATATAAAAGCTGAAGAATTTAATCAAGGGCATTTCTATTCACACCACAAAAAACTCTTTCACAACATAATTACTTTCCACATTATTTTAAATTTACAAAATTTAAGTTTTTTACTTTCCACACCACATTTATAGACCTTTTTATCCTTCTTATTATTTAAAAAAAAAACAATAGGTAGGTACCAACTAGAATAATTTATAGAGTTCTGTGTATACTAGCCGAATTGTCAAAATAGAATCGATATGTATCTGTTAACCGTAGCGGTTATGGGTAAGGTGATGCCTGGTAGAGTAAAATAGATTTTATTGATATGGAAATTCAAGTGTTCAATACAGGACTCACGGGTTATATATACTCCAGTCAACTATTCTACTGACCAATCACATGCTATCTATGACTCACTCTAACCAATACATTCATGCCACGTGTATCTGACCCAAGTAACTCTTTTGCTTTGTGTTTTACTCTTTTACCCTCTAGATTCTTTGTCATCTTCTGTTTCGTCTTCAGTGATGTGGCATGAGGATAACACCCCCTCCTCAAGTTTGGCGTTGGTAAAGGATACTAACCCCAACTTGGACAAGAGAGACATGAACCTTGTACAACCCAGTATCTTGGTAAGCATATCGGCTAACTGAATTTTGGTGGAAACATGCAGCAGTTGAATGAATAACTCCTTGAGTTTGTTGCGGACAACATGGCAATCAATTTCGAGGTGCTTGGTACATTCATGAAAGACGGGATTGGCAGCAATGTGAGAAGCCGCCTGATTATCGTAGTATAATGAAATAGGGAGAAGCATATGAGTGTCAAAATCTTGACAAATATATGATATCCATTGAAGCTCGGTAACAGTGGAAGCTAAGGCGCGATATTCGGCTTCAGCCGAGGAACGAGACACAGTGGACTGCTTCTTACTTTTCCAAGACACCAAGGAATTTCCCAAAAAAATGCAGTACCCAGTGATTGATTTCCTGGTGTCTTTACAGGCAGCCCAATCGGCGTCGTTGTAAGCTCGCAGTAGAATTGAGCTGATGTTGGATAAAAGAGGCCGACGACAAGGGCCCCTTTTAGGTATCGAACGATGTGTAGGGCAGCCTCCCAATGAGCTTCACAAGGTTTAGTCACGAATTGAGAGAGCTGTTGTACTGAGTATGTGATATCGGGTCTGGTGAGGTTGAGGTACAGCAACCTTCCAATCAATCTGCTATATTTGTCTGGGTCTGGGAGAGAATTGCCCTGATTCTCTATGAGGTGAAGACCAAGAGGAAGAGGGGTGGAAATCGGTTTGCTATGGAGTAATTATGTATCAGTAATGAGATCCAAAGTATATTTCCGCTGGCAGAGGTATGTGCCTTCCGTACTCCGAGCAATTTCCATCCCGAGGAAGTATTTAGCCAGATCGAGATCTTTAATTGTAAATAACCTGTCCAGGTAAGCTTTGAATTCAGAGATCAATGTGAGGCAGGATCCCGTAACTAGCAGATCATCCACATATACCAACACTGCTAGGAACTGATTATTCTATTTGTATGTGAAAAAACAATGATCGTGTGCCGATTGTACCAACCCAAAAACTAATATTTTATCCTGTAGTTCGTTGTTCCACTCCCGACCAGCCTGCTTTAGTCCGTATAAGCTCCTTTGGAGCTTACACACCTGCCCAGGGCATGCTTTGGAATACCCGAGAGGCGGCTTCATGTACACCTCGTCCTTCAAGTGACCGTGTAAGTAGGCATTATTAACGTCAAGTTGAAATATGGGCCATTGCCTCATAGTAGAGACGGCCATAAATAAACGAACAGTAACCATTTTGGCCACCGGTGAAAAGGTTTCCTTGTAATCCAACCCTTGTATTTGATTGAAACCCCTGGCCACTAACCGGGCCTTGTAGCGATCTACACTCCCATCAGCCTTGGTTTTGATTTTATAATTCCACTTGCAACCGATTGCTCTTTTCCCTTCAGGGAGGTCGGTTAATGTCCATGTGTTGTTGGAGTCGAGGGCGTGGAGCTCTTATGTCATAGCATCTACCCATTCCTGTTGAGTGGAGGCTTGCTGGTACGTAGTGGGTTCCTCAAGATTAGACAAGTGAGTCAAGAAGGCATAATGTGCCTAATCGTACTTGACAGATGTGAGGGAAGGATATGGTGTAGTATGAGTAGAAAGGGTTGACACATAATCTTGTAGCCAGGCAGGTTTGCTTTAGTTTCTTTGTCCCCGTCCCAGTTTTGTGGTGGGAGTTGGGGGGGATGGAACGGGAGCAGGTGCTGTGACCATAGGGCTGTGACCATAGGGCTGGGATCTGGTTTGGGAAAAGGGACAGGAATTGAAGTTTGGTGCGATGTAGGATGTAGAGTCTGGTAGGGAAAGATAGTGGGGAAGAATTTGACATCTCTAGATATGATGAAGGACTCTGTGTCTAGATCATATAAATGGTAGGACTTTTTTCCCGAAACGTAGCCAATGAACACACACTTGTGTGCTCTAGACATGAACTTTGGTTTATGAGGCAACGTGTTTGCTGCGTATGCTAAGCACCCAAATGGTTGGAGTATTGAGTAATTTGGTTGTTTATGATATAGCAATTCATGAGGAGACTTCCAATTTAACACAGTGGTAGGAAGTCGGTTGATAATATAGGTTGCAATTAGGATAGATTATGGCCAAAACCAGATAGGCAGATGGGAGTGGAACATAAGCGCTCTCGCCACTTCTAGAAGGTGTTTGTGCTTTCGTTCGACCACACCATGCTGCTGTGCTGTGTGTGGGCAGGAAGTCTGATGTAGGATTTCTAGAGAAAGCAGAAATTGAGTAATCTCGTTGTTTATGAACTCTGTTCCATTATCACTTCAGACAACCTGAATGTGTGTTTGGAATTGGGTGGAAACTATTCGGATGAAGTGTTTCAAATTTCGAGTAGTTTGAGATTTGTGGGCCATAAGAAACACCCATGTGGCTCTACTATAATCATCCACCACAGTGAGGAAGTATGGAGTATTAGTGAGAGTTTCCTCTCTACAAGGCCCCCACATATCCACATGAATCATTTCAAAAATCACAGTAGTTTGGATCGATGAGAGAGGAAATCTAGAGCGATGTTGTTTGGCTTTATGCAAGAATTCACAAGAGCTAATTTTATTGAAAGCATCAGACGTACAAAGAGGCTGCAAAGCCGGTACATGCTTTAGAGTATTGATAGAGGTATGCCCGAGAATGTGATGCCAAGTGTCTAGTGACAAGTTACATTCAGAAAAACAACTAGAACCAGTAGAGACATTGAATGAAAAAGCTGCAGTAGGATCTAGGATATAGAGTTTGTTCTGCAAGTGGCCAACAGCTACTAAGGAGTCAGTCTTCAGATCCTGTAGAAGACACTGGGATTGAGTAAATAGGCATTTGTGAGGTAGAGATTTTGTTAACTGGGGAATAGAGAGTAAGTTATATCTGAAGCAAGGAATGTATAATACATCCGTAAGTATGAGATTCGGATGTAGATGAACATGACCAGCATGAGTAATTGATTTAGTAGCTCCATCAGGTAAGACAACAGAGATAAGTTGAGATAAGGTGGTGAGATTGGTCATCAGTGTACGATTAATGCACATATGCCGACTTGCTCCTGTATCTAATACCCAAAATGATTCACCATATTTAGGATTCAAGCGAAGAGATTGTGCAGTACCTGCAGTGTTCACGAAATGCACGTAATCTTCATGAGTTGCACCAGAGCCAGATGTGGAGCCTTTGTTACTGAAAAACTTGGATAACTCAGCCAGAATTATGCTAGAGATATCTGGTGTAGGCTTTGCGAATGCAGTGGATTCTCCTCCTTGTGGTTTCACCATTGGTACGGCAGTTTCAACCAGATTAGCATATGTTTTCTTCCTTTGTTCCATGAGTGTTTTATGCCATTCCGGAACACCGTGCAACTTGAAGCATTCAGATATATCGTGTCCCGGTCTGGTGCAGTGTTCGCATATCAGTTTGGCCCTCTCTTCCTTAGTTCATCGATAAGGTGGTTTGCCCCGTCCAGCAGCCTTTCCTGAATTAGAATTTTCAGATTTGGCGTAACCTCTGCCTCCACCAGTGGAGACAGACTTTACTAGCATCGCAGCAGTGTCAGTAGATTCGGAGTACACGCTGTTAACATATTTCTGCTTTTCCACGCGAGTCACCATAGCATAGACCTTGATTACCCCTGGAGGCGGCTCCATTACAAGGATCTGACTTCGGATGGGCTCAAATGTGTCATTGAGCCCCATTAAAAACTGCATCATTTTTATCTCTTGGTCATTTTCATAGGCAGCCTTGCCTATTTCACAATTGCAGAAGCCAAGGGGCCTGAGGCTAGCATATTTGTCCCATAAAGCTTTGAGGCGGCCAAAATATGTGGCGACAGATTCATTTCCCTGCGATATGCTTCCGATTTCACGTTGAATCTCATAAATCAACGGTCCATTACTGTCTCCAAAGCGTTGTGCCAGATCTTCCCAAAGGTCCTTGGCCGATTTGGAGAATAAGACGGAATCACGGATTTCGCTCGAAACCGTATTCAAAATCCAGGATGTTACTGTATCATCCATACGTTTCCAGTGCTCGAAATCGTCTCCGGCAGGTGGTGCTGTTATCGTACCGTGAATAAAACCGAGTTTGCATTTGGCAGATAGAGCTAAAAGCATAGCTCTCTTCCAAGACATGTAGTTGCCTGGATTGAGCGGATGACTGACGAGAATAAGTCCAGGATGATCAGCGTTGTTTAAGAACAACGGATCATCCGGAGATAGCGTAGCATACTTCGATGTAGTAGGCGTCGAAGCGGTAGCTGCTGCAGTATTTACGTTGGCCGCGGCGGCAGTATGTTGACCGGAGGGAAGCGCCGGCCAAATTGTAGCATTACGGAGGGGATTCGCCATTGTTAGATTTCCCAAGATCTTCCTTCTGATACCAAGTTAACCGCAGCAGTTACGAGCAAAATGATGCATAGTAGAGCTAAAAAGATTTTTTATTGATATATGAAATCAGAGA
>JAUEKW010147875.1:0-10225 GCA_032274785.1 Ajuga reptans
AACTTGAAGAATATCAATACATTCATATTTCGTTTTCTCTCTTTGAGAAATACTCTTTCCCTTAGTTCCTGAGCCATTAAGTGTTCCCCTATGCTAAGTTGGAGTGAGAATTTAGCCATGTGATTAGTAGCAAAATTTCTCTATTTAATTCTTTAGTATATCATAATAGTGAAAAACACATATATTATATTTCAACAGCCTAATGTCAAAACTACATTCAATTTAAAACTTCTTTACATATATAGATTAAGACAAAGAATACTTACCTTTGCATTCTGCTCTATAAATTGTGGTATTGGTGAAGATGGGGCTTTACGGTGTATTCTTCCATATTTCTAGGTAGTCCTGGGTGTTGATGGAAGTGATGACTCTAATGCGAAGGAGCTTGGATGCAGATCCCCTGCTGTGGGAAATAGTGAGAAACACAGTACAGAAACAATATCTTTAAGCTTCATTTCCTTTTTTTTACTAGTCTTCTTTTTTGACACTGCCATTTTGCTTCTCATCCCTCATTTTCATTTTTCTTTCAATGGTTTCCTCGGCAAATTTTCCAACACGAATCGTGACCCGAACAACTGGCCAGAAAACTAGTTTGATTTGATCAAAATGCTATTCGATGCAGGAAAACGGAAATAAGAATGAGGTAGCAAAGTGAGATCTGGCGAATGGAAGTTGAGAATCTTAACTCAAAGAAAAGTGAATAAGCCAGATTCTCAAGCCAAGCCACCAAAAGTGAGTTCATTTATTCTCCCTTTCCGTACTTGATTCTCCAGCTTAACAGTTTAAGATGCCTCTTATTATATTATAGATTAATAATTGATTAGTAGTAATCTTTTTGCCAAAATACCTTATACTTCTTCCTTTATGTCTTATTTTTCTAATGTAGTTTTTAGTTGTGTTATGCCAAACATAACTCGAATGACAAGTTCTTGTTCAAGTAGTTTTAGGGTAGGGGTTGTGGCTTAATTTGATTAGTTAATATTAATGTTGCTTTATCCCAATGTTATTCCTTTGTTCTTAATCTTCAAATATTGAGGAACTATTTAAGGTATAGTAATTTTGTTCAACAAACTCTCAAACATCATATACGAATTGAGTTTATATTGGGATAAAATATTTTGCTGATAAACTCTAAAAAGAACATATGTTCATAGGTGGCGGTTTAAGCTTTGCACACGGTACTCATGTGGGCCTTAGGAGGGAGGAGAGGGTTTAGACTTGAGAGAAAGGAGCATCTAGTAGAATCTTAATGCAATTATCGAGGTATTTTGAGATGACATATTTTGTTGATAAAGTTTGAGATTTTTTATGAACTGCAAGAAGAGCATTTTATCACAGGCTTGGCTTCTCTAACCCTCCAAACGATACTTTAATTGTCTTAATTATAGTCTCTATTGTATTTCCATGAATACCCTCAATCATAGGACCCCGATTGCCATCACACAACAAACAAATGTGTTCGTGCATGTCAGTGATGTTTACTATCCTGTTCCACAGGTAAAGATTCTTTCGTTCTCCACATTATTTCTTCTAAAAATTATATTTTTTCTTTTGCTTATTGTGTTTGAGAAAATGTGTTCAGCTTTTATAATTGGAAAATATTGAATTTGATTCCGGTAGGCATATAACTGGGTGTTTGTGTGAAGAAAAACCCGTATAATAATGAAGATCATTCATGTAAAACATATCATGGTTTTAAGGGAAAAAATCCATTTTTAGTCCTGTAAGTTAGGGCTTGTCTAGAAAAAATCATGTAAGTTAGATAATTTTAATTTTAGTGCTATATGTTTCGAAAAATGTCTAATTTAAGGACAAATTCCACCGGAGGTCACAAATTCCGCCGGAGTTGCTGACGTGGTGCTGCCATGGCCTGAAAAATTAGGGATTTCTGGCAAAGCTGCATACGTGGCAATTGATTGCCCAGTTGGACATGCCACGTCATTAAAAAATTTAAAACACATTTAATAAATTTTAAAATTACAAAAAAAATAAAAAATTACAAATATAATAAATAAAAATCTAAAACTCAGAAAAATAAAATCAAAATAAGTTTTAATTAGTCAATACAGTACCCAATTTTTATTTTAGTATTCAACATCAAATTTTAATGTTCTTATTAAAAATATATTTTATTACTTTTATTCCATTGTGTTCTTTCTTTTTTTTCTTGCCAGCGACACTAGCCATCCCTCATTCCCTCCTTTAGCCGAGGATCGCCACAACCACTGTCCCTCCTTCCATCTATTGTTTTAATTATTTTAGTATTGTTACTCCTCCCTGAACTCACTAGCAAAATGATTGCATTTGCAATTAGGAATTTGTCATGTATAATCTTGGCTGCCAAATGGAAGTTTGTTACAGAGCCCTAAATCTCATATATAATAAAATCCAGAACAGATCTCGACAATTTAGAAAAGAGTAACAATCACAACAGTAATAGATCAGAGATGACTGGTGGATTTCGCATCCGATCCCCGCCGACAAACATACCTTCGTTTCGAAGACGTCGTCGTATTGAGAAAAGGGGCATTCGAGTTACTGATTAGTGGTGGTCGAAGCCAAACAACCTAACATCTATATTCAGCATTTGCTGCTGCCATTGATTTGTTTTAGAGAGGGAGAGAGAAAATTGGAAGAGAGGGGTACGAAAACTAGAAACCTGTGGGCGGCAGACGGTAACGGCGCCGCGGCGAGCGCCAATGATGGTGGAGGGTGAAGAAGAAGACCAAGAGAAGCGTGATTTTTTTTTTAATTTTTAAATTTATTAAAGAGTTTTTATTTAAAAGTAATAACTAATAACAAATAAGTGGGGTGATGTGGATTTTGTTTTTAATTTTATATTTTATGAAAAATGAGATAAATTATGTGGCATGTACACATAAGCATTATTGTCCACATCTGCAAAA
This sequence comes from Ajuga reptans, assembly GCA_032274785.1. Taxonomy (NCBI): domain Eukaryota; kingdom Viridiplantae; phylum Streptophyta; class Magnoliopsida; order Lamiales; family Lamiaceae; genus Ajuga; species Ajuga reptans. The sequence continues at coordinate 2,907 of JAUEKW010147875.1, forward strand.
ATAGTTGGAATCTCCCAATTTTTTAGGCCACCAAATGCCACGTCATCAACTACGGCGAAATTAGTGATCTCCGACGGAAGTTGTCCTTAAATTGGACATTTTTAAAAACTTACAGGACTAAAATTGAAATTATCTAACATACATGATATTTTCTAGACAAGCCTTAACATACACGACTAAAAATGGAATTTTCCCTAGTTTTAAGTATAGAACATGTTTTGATCGAAAGAAACTATAGATTATGTCAATGTATCATATAACATGTATAAAGCCTTTAAAGTCCTATATGTAGACATAAATATTGGTGAAGAAAATGCTTAAGGATATGTTGTTTGAAAAACCTTGAAGAAATGTCAAGGATATGATTATCGAAGATACTTAACGAAATTTCTACCTCGAAATGCAACAAAAAATTCTTGTCTTTTGCTCTGTTTATAATAAAATTTAGAAGATTAAATTGTTCTTTGAAGCTTATGCAGAAGAAATAGTGAGTTTTGTGGCAAAAAATGTGAGTTTTTCTTTTTCTTTTTTCCAAATAAATTGCATTTGAGATCACATCATGAGATTGAATATGTAGATACAAAATTAAAGTCAATATTTTTTTGATTTGCTTCTACATACTAATTCAATAGTGGTATAACCCCACTTGGGTATTAACAAGGGAGTATGATAGAATTAGCCTAGATCACATCCTATCTTTCTCTCTGGGATAATAGACTTAGCCCTGGTTGATGTTTTTCTTTCTCAGCAGAATGAGAAGTCATCTGAGCAAGAAAATACAAGTGACGGAATAGCTGACTCAAAATCAAATGAAATTCAGTGGTTACAAATAATTTTATCCTAGAATGTTACCATTATCTAAGATTTTGATTTTCATGTATAAATTTCTGTTTGAATTGTCAGTTTTAGGTTTCAAAAGATTAGAGAAAACATCAAGGGACTTCAAGAGATTGGGGAGTTTTGGATTTTTGGGGCAGCTAGTCTGCACTGTTGTTGCTGCTGTGATACTTTCATTTCCTGTTATTATTACTGGGAAAATCACTTCGCCTGCTACGTTTTATGCAACCTCTGGCGGCATTGCAGCTGCTTTTGTTTTTGTATTTTGGTCATTCAGCTATATTCGACTATCTGATCGACGTCGAAGGACAGCCAATGATCCATCAAAGGTAATGATCAAAATCTTTGTATATCTTGCTTTAGATTCCATTTCTTCTACTTTCATTGCCTAAAATTTCATTTTGATTGACTTTTATTTTGTCATATTCTACATATTTTTCATGTATATAGAGAGTTGTTATTGACTTGAGTAATAGTTTGGAAAATGTAATGGAGGTAGGTTTCCAGTTTTCTACTTCGTTAGTTTGAAAGATGTGAGATGGGGATGTTAAAAAAATCAAACAAAACGAAACTCAGGTGCGGACTGCATATATATTGAAGGATCTTCCAATCAAAATCAAAGCAACGGCTGAGATCGGTGGGTTGTGGGGAGCCACTTAAGTTTGTGATGGTGTGAATCAATCAATTTTACGGGAGATATCTAGATGGTACTAGCCCCCTGAATATTAACTAGATATTAATATGAACTGGATTGTTTATCTTGGAAAACTAGTGAAATTTGGAGTATATTCTAGAGGGCTTACAATTTATTATTTTAGCACTAGATATTATATTTTAATGAAATTTGTTAACTTTCCTAGTGTTATTTATATTTATTGCATGATGCTGGGCTACATTCTGATGTTTGATATTTCCTTGCAATGGATGGAGCAAATCTTGGTGGAGGTTATCAATAGTAAAATAGAGGGTAGTATGAGTTCCAAATAGGAGAATGGGTCAATGAACAATGGGAGCCTAGTAGCAGCACATTCACAATCAAATTTTACAACTTCTGGAGGTTTATCTGCAAGCGAGAATTTATCAAGAAATGGTTATTCAGAGAACCTAAATATAGAGAGGGCATATGGATCAAGTGGTGTCAGTACAAGGGGTTCTTCTTGTGGTCTCACTGGACTGTAGAATCTTGGGAACACTTGCTTTATGAACAATGCAATACAATGCCTTGTTCATACACCAGAATTTACTCGGTATTTTTGTGAAGATTACTATTTAGAAATAAATCGACTGAATCCTCTGGGCATGGTTGTAAATTTAAATACACTGATTATATGAATGTGTTGCCAAGTTCCCTTTGCCTTCTTTTCTGTCTAAGAATATGTGAGAGGAATCATTGGTTTCTATTATGGGTGTACAGTTAACAACTGATGTCTTTTGTTGATGAATTTTTAATTTCTTTTCATTCCATGAAATTACATGTAACTCATTCATAGAATTATATTTTTAGATAAATAATTGATATCATCTTCCCTCACCCCGCCCCCCCCCCCCAAACTAGTCCCGGGGGGTTTTGGTATTTGAGGCATGGGGACTGCATTTAGATGAACTTTCTGTTTTCTTGCTATTTATAGGTTAATCTATAGCAATGTGCTAGAATTATACGTGGTCTATGGAAAGAGTTGAGAATATTATTGATTGTGAGGGTTACCATTTTTCTGAATTAAGATACATCATGCAGGGGGAGCTTGCTTTAGCATTTGGCGATTTACTTAGGAAATTGTGGACACTAGGGCGAGCTCCAGTTGCCTCCAGGCCTTTTAAGGCAAAACTAGCTCACTTTGCCCCACAATTTAGTGGATACCGTCAGCTAATTCTTAACGGACCCTTGCATGTTAGTGACTCTTAATCCAACTCAATATCACACATCATATTATACTTAGTATAATATGTTTGGACACTACTAGATGGAATTCTTGGAGAAAAAAGAGCCTTGAAATTAGTGTAATATGCCTATAACACCATATGTGTCGTTATAACAATATAGATATGGGTATGGGCATAAATAACTACAAGTTCATTGTTCACCCACCAAAATACTCATAACACTCTATAATGAAACTATATATTGCGTTTAGTAATTTTTTATCATGTTCATTACAAAATTCAAGATCAATGTTAATTTCTAATATATGTGCTACTAACTTATACAGGAGAACTCGATGAATGACACAGTGACTTTTAAACCAATTCAATGTCATGCACCATAATATTTTATATTAGTATAATATGTCTCAACTCTACTAGTTGAAATTCCCAAAAAAGAGCCTGGAAATCAGTCGAATATGTCTATAACGCCATATGTGTCGTTATAACAGTATAGATGTCATATAAAATATTTTATGGGTTCACCTCAAAACTATTTTCTATTAGAAATAAATTCAAAATAAATATAAGAAATAAATTTCTATTTTAGAATTAATTAAATCTCTATCGTTAATGTGATGAGCTCATTACTATAAATAAAGTTAGAGCATTTATTTATATTAAATACGTTTGTAGGAAATATTTATAGTTTTTTGTAGTTATATAAATATTAAGCATTAATTCTTTGTAATTATATTAAAAAGATAATAAAAATTTAAGCATTCATCTGTGAGGCATGTGCACAAGAAATATAGACCTCCAAATCATGACATAAGAAATATTTCCAATGATACACAATAACGAAATTTGTGTTGTAAAGTTGATAAAACATATAGAAAAAAAATCAGAATATCCACAAAGTGAAATATTATTAACAAAATAAATCATAAATTACCTAAACATCAAAGAATAAATATTGAAAAAAACTAAATGAACATCTTGAAAAAACTAAATGAACGTAATAATTAAGGCAATGTGTTAGTACATGTAGCGCGGTAATGCCCTGTTCCTCCACACATTCCACACTTGCGAGGTTTCGTAATTTTGCTCTTGCATGGGTTGTGTAGTTCTCTCACAGACTTTTTTCTTTGCTTTGGTGGTCTTCCACTTGGTCGTTTTGTTCGTGGACACAAAGTAACTTTTGATTTAACATCATCAGGAATTTGCCATTCATCTTCTGCTGGCAATGGATAGACAAATTCAGAATACGACGCTCTCCAACATGATGTGATATAAAAACGAGAGCATAACTTATGTCCATCACCTCCAATGTGTTTAACAGCGGCGATTGCATGTGCACATAGAAATTTATCCAAATCAAATTGTTCACAAGTGCATGTGAAAACTTCTAAATTGACAATTTGCGTGTCAATTTCTTTATACACCTCAAACTCTGTTGGAGAAATAGGGATAACCTTCATCCCATGAGACTCATTGTACATCATGATCATTTTCTTCTCCATAGGTGGTGTCAAATAGCTACTACATTTTGCTGCATCATTATACCTTTCATGGAACCATCTCTGCAATGTCACTCTAATATGCTCAATTAAACCAAGAATGGGAAAATCACGAGCATTTTTTAGTGCTGAATTCAAGGATTCTGCATTATTGGTTATCATAATGTTGTAGCGAATCCCTTTGCAATGTGCTATACTCTAAACGTGAACACCTCCAACCTCATTTTCAAAGTAGTTTCTAATCCCTTCATGCAACCCACAAAGTGCCGTCATCTTTTTATCAAAATCTGTTAAATTATAGGCCTCTGTTGTCATCCAAAATAATGTTTCGAAATCTATTCTTGGAAATTTTTTCTTCATGTTGTTTTGTAAGTGCCATATACAGTGTACGTGATGTGCAAAACTAAAAACTTTTTTAAAAGCAGAATGAATACTTACACCACGATCAGATATAATCACCAGCTCCTCAACATCTCCTGTTATTTCCTTCAACTTATTGAAAAACCACATCCATGAAGCTTCATTTTCAGAATAAATCATGGCCCATGCAAGAGGAGAAATTTGAACATTTTCATCTTGACACGTAGCAATAAGCAGTGTACCTCTATATTTGTTTGTCAGAAAAGTGCCATATATCAACAGAAATCTCAGGCCTAATTGATGTCTGAAATCCTCGTATGCTTGGCCCCAATGCCATGAAAAAGTATTTGAAGTGGTGGTCATCCCATGTCTCGATGAATGTAACCATACCAGGATTTCTTTGCTCCAAAGCAAAGCAATAAGAAGGCAAACTACCATAAATATCCTCCGGAGTTCCGCGTATGCGAGATACTGCAAATTCTTTAGCCATGTATGCCTTTGTGTAGCTTATGGTAATGTCAAACTCCTTATGAATATCGTTTATTATGTTCCTTAGTGTGTGTATTCGATTAGGATCCTCAAATATAGATGCAACATGACTTCCAATGACTGAATATGTTGCATGCTTGTGATCTTTTTGCCGAACACTCATTGAGCATGTGTGAGAACCAACATATTTTCGGATTACAAACATATCTGATCCTTTCATCTTCATGGCTCGCAACCTCCAAGAGCATTTTTCATCAATACAAACAACCGTGTAAATGCTCTTAGTGGATTTCTTCACCTTAAACTCAAAGTGACATCTCATAGAAAGTAAATGCAACTTTGATATCAAAGAATTTTTGCATGAGAAAACTTGTTTAATTTGTACATCTTCACTTACAGGAATCCTTGTTGATGATCCAGCTTGGGTAGGAACTAAATCAACTGCTAAATTCCCAACATCCTTAGGGATATGATGGTCCTGCATCACAACATTATCATTGACAAGTACAGGGACATTAGATGGCTCAACAACTTCCACTCTTTCCTCTATCACAACATCATCAACATGCAAAGGAGCATTAGATGACTCAGCAACTTTCACTCTTTCATGAATCACAACATCATCAACATGTGTAGGAACATTAAATGACTCAACAACTTTCATTATTTCTGATGGTTCTCCAACTTCCAATTTTTTCTGATGGTTCTCCAACTTCCACTCTTTGAGAACTTTTTGTAATTCTCATTCTTTCCTGATTTCCTGTATCTTCGATTCTTTCATGGACTTCTGCAACTATATTCAAATCATTATTTTTTTCTCTATGTTTAACAACTTCTACTCTTTCCAGTAGTACTACAACTTCCAGATCTTCAGGTCTTTCTACAACTCTTACTCTTTCATCATCATTCCCCACAACGATATTTAAGTCATCCCAATTTACATTATTTTCAACTCCTACTCTTTCATCATTTTCCAAGGGTATATTTAAATCATCCCAATTTGGATTATTTTCTTCTCTTGAATTTTCATCTTGCTCCAAGATATCCTTTGATAAAGTAGTAACACAAAGCGGAACTTGTTGACAAACAGATATGTACCATGACACATTGTTGTCAGAATCAATTTTCATAGGTGGAATTGAGACATTTGACATTCCAGGAACAAGTGCTGCAAATTCCATTTTCTGATGCCTAAAGTCTATGCTCAGTGCTCCTCCAATTTTCTCATATAGCTCTGTATAAGTAATGGTTTTAAAAATCAAAAGTGGCATCATATTTTCTCGATCATTATCTTTATTTTTCCAAGTCTAACGGCCATCAATTTTATTCTCAAAAACAACATCATAGCATATTGTAATCCACACACTATGAGTAGTATCCATAGCTACAATTTATATTAAAAAAATAAAAAAAGTTAGTCATATCGAACATACACAAAAGTATATCGTAATCCACACACAACTTATCACTAAGCTATCTTCTACCTAAAAAAATATTTACTTGATATATCAATTAAATTATACCAAAACATTAATGAAGAGTATAATAAAATTTAGAATCATGAATTTTATTTTGATAATAATAATCAAATTAGGAGGCACATGATCAACATTACAAAAATATTTTAGTGCAATTTAATCCAACATGCATTCATTATGAAAACATTGACATTTTATAATAAATTGTTTCAAAAATTCATTTATGCAATTACTTTCACCGAAACAACCCAAATCCAATTACGATGTGTGAATTTAATATGTCTTCTAAATACTAAATAAAATTCTTAATCTGAAACATAACATATGTTATAAACGGAAGGTACCTTTTGATATGTGTTGTACTTCTACAAGAAATATTTTCTTTGATGGACTCCTTGGATCCTCTACTACCAAATAATACTACATCTCCTACTACATTAATAGATCTTTGACATATGGACTTAATTGCCACATCAGCCTATGAGTTGTATAACATTATAATCCTGCCGATTATTATGGTAAGTTGGATTCTCCACGAATCTTGCAATCTCATAACAGATTTACATGGAAAGTGGAAAAGGAAAAACTGCGTATTTACGATTCATCGTGATTTCCCGGCGGACTTACGAAAGAAAATAAGGAACCCTCAAAAAGAGAAGAAAAGAAAATTCCTAATTACTGCAAAGACATAACAAAACTTATTGAGTCATTCGCATTCAGGAATATAAATTTCTGCTACAAGTATGAGCTCTTCTCAGTTGGAGTCACTGGCTGC
>JAUEKW010147886.1:0-10224 GCA_032274785.1 Ajuga reptans
CTTAACCTTGTGATATTTAATGTTTAGAAGGAAATTAGTTAGTTAATATGTGTATAAATAGATATATTTTAGTAGATGTATTTTTAGTAACGGCTTGATTTGATCACAGTTGTCCTTGAATTAAATAGTTTAATTGCTTGGCATTTATTTAGTGCTTTATAAATGTATTTAATTAGATTAGGAAAATCGGGCTGTTACAATATTTATTATTAATTAATATTGAGGTTACTAGTATAACCCATAGTTAATATCATTAATATTTGTCGCCTTCATTAATGGAATAGAACATTACATGTTTTGAAAGAAACCTAGGAATCAAAACATCACATTTATTTTGATGTCATATTTTACTATGGCTATAAATAGTAATTTTAATATTTCCCGCTCAAATGCAATTGCTAATTTCAGTAACCTTCAATTTTCGGCAAGTTGTAATTTAGTATCAGAAAAATCGTCAATTAGTCGGGATGGTATAAATTAGGATCCCACCAATCGCCAATTATGTCAAATTATAGGTTTATATTTATGAAATCTTTCCTAAATTTATAGCAAACCTTCCAAACTTCACGTTTAGTTACCTACAAGTTGTAATTTAGGGTCCGATTAATCACCAATTACATCCAATTAATCAACAATCATGCAATATTCCAAACTCGAGGTTCAGTTGGGGAAAATTTGTAATTTAGGCTCTGATTAGTCGACAATTACGTCCAATTAATCAGTAATTATTCAATCTATCTCAAATATATAGTTCAACCTTAATTCCACTTCCAATTTTCAATTCCAATTTTCGATCCTCCATTTACAAAAGAAACATTATGTTAACAGCTAACAAAATACAATCAACATCGAATCAATTCCAATTACAAAATTGATTCCAAATCTTTCCAATTCAAAACAATTTCCACTACATATCAGTTTCTATAATACCTTATTTCTCGCAAAAATCATTACCAAATTTTATTTCTATTTTCACCATAAATTTACCATATTTTACATTTTCTAAATTGACGTATGAAATTTTCGGATATATAAATCCAATTGCATGTTGGATGACATTCATTGCCATCTCTCACAAGAAAGTTCGTTCATTGAGATAGAAAGAAAATATCCCAATATCTTCAATGGTCTCGGAATGTGCCAACTCCGGAGTAGGACCTGCAAAAATCAATCTAAGTATGTTTAAGTCCTACGATGCATACGACTTTTGTGTAACAACCAATGCCTCAATTTCAGTCTTCATTATGTCATTTTTATTATATGTTGTAAGTTGGTGCATTTGTTGTTGTAATTAGGCCATTCCAAACGAATTCCTGAAACAGTTTCCATCCGAATTTTTGGAAGAGGTTTATATTCATAATATACGGTTTATCACATGGAAGGTCGAAGTAAAAAAAATTAAAATGCATTATTTTTTCACCAATGATGGTCGAACTTTATATACGACAATTAAATTCATGAAGATTATTCCATGGTTTTTTTATAGTTTGCATCAATTCTTTGACGTATATGTGTTCCCGTGTGAAATGTGTTTGAAGTCGAAGCCATTGATTATAGTATATTTTAATAATTGACTTATTATGATATACTTTCAAATTATAAAAAAAATTAAGATTTTTTTAAAAAAATATTTTTATGAATTATTTTTTAGATTTTGAAAAATATAAAATAGGAAAAAATAGAAAATCATAAAAATATGTTTATAAAAATTTTAAAAATATTTGAAAATATTTTTTAAATACTTTAAAATTAAAAAAAATAGAATTATTTTCGAAACAAATATAAAGTTTTTTTTATAATTAATTTTATAAAAATTAAAAAAAAAACTTCTTTTGAAAATATATTGTTTTAAAAACTTTAAAATATAAAAGAATTTAAAGATTTTTTTTTAAACTTAATGGAATCTTAGATTCCGTTAAATTTATAACGGAGAGGGCCCAAACTGATTGATTCATGGCCAAAAAAAAACCATGGGTCCAAAATATTTTTATTTTTTAACTAACATTAGTAATATTTTATTATTTTTATTTTATTTTATATATTAAAAAAAAATTTAAGTTAAAATATGAAATTATCCCCCCAAAACCGTGTGTGTAATTCACATGCAATGTATTTGGCCGAAATTTGGTTCGACAGCTTTAAAATGGTAATATTTATATAGGTTGGCGGCGGTGTAATCATGTTTAATAGGTTATATACCGAAGTGAAAAAATGCTAATAGGTTGGCGGCGAAATTGTAATTATCCCTAAAATTAAACTAAGCTAAACTAAGAAAGCAAATAAATTATTCTTGGGGTACCTCCCAAAAGAGCTTCTTTACGGTCATTAGCTTGACTCTAATGAAAGGAGAGGAATTATGGTGATTCAAAAATGGGCTTTTGACCCTTTGGTGGATGTTCTTCCAAGTGAACCACTTCAATTTCCTCTTCTTTGTGGTTCATTTGGTCCCATATGCTCCTTTGTTCTTGTGTTTTCCTCTTGGCCTATTATTGGTAGGAGATGGATTTCTTTCACGGGAGATTGAAACCTTTGACAATTCTTGATTTTTCGATGGTAGTTGGATGAGATCGGGGGCTTTGATAGAGAGGCACACTATGAAACAAAAATTGCAGACCCGAAAGCTGAGTACGAGGAGAAGATAATCGAATTGAAAGGGGAGAATGAGAGGAAGCTGGAGAAAATGAAATCAGATATTGAACATATTCAAATAGACATGTATAGTATTCGACATGACTTTCTCCCGTCTAAAACCCTCTTGACACAGGTTTGTATATACACTTTAATTACTCATAACATATTAATTTTTCCTACATTTATTTATTTTTCATTTTGCAGAATGTACCACAATTTTCAGATTTTGAAAGTGATCAAAGAATGTCAATCTTTTAGGATGTTGACTAGATTGCAAGTTATTCTCAACATTCTATATCTATTTCTTTGATCTTTTGTTATTTTTATTTTTTGGCCATGGATCATCAAATGCCTCAAAGAGAAACTAATTAAGTTATTATTTATAATTTATTTTACACAGAAACTTGGAAGGTGATTGAAGAAAATGGAAGCATTGGAATTGTCATTGTCTTAGATCGTAGTTTATTTCCACATTGGAAACAATTTTTTTCATATTTTTTATTTGATCGAAGATCTTGGGTATTAGGTTAAATTTCAATTTTAATGATGTATAATTGGATTTGGAATTTATGTTCGAACTATTTCATATATATTGAAGTATTTTATTTTGATTGTCATGTATTCTTTTATTAATTAGAAAAAAATATTTTGTTGTTTATAGTTATTTTAATTTAGGGACAATCTTTATGGAAGTGATCACCAATTTAGAGATAGGAAGTAACAAAAAAAGTGTTGCTAACTTAAGGTCTTTATTATAGAAATTTCACAAATTTAATGACACAATTCATTAAAGTGTTGTGGTATTTAAGACGCTAAGCTTATAAAATGTTGTTAATTTTGTAATACTAAATCTAGGGACCATCATCAATTTAAGGTCATTTTATTAAAAGTATAACTATTTCGTACGTGCTAATTCTAGATTTTAAACTATATTAAAGACACTAATTGTCGTTAATGTTGCCAATTTAAATACGCAAACTCGTAAATAGTGTCACTAATATGGCGACGCTAACTTTGGTGAGTCACTAACTTTATGACGCTAACCTCAAAGTATGTTGCAAATCTAATAATGCTAATTCTAAGGTGTGTTATAATCTAATGACACTACATGTAATAAATGTTGGTAATTTGGGGACATGTAACTTTACTAGCGTCACTTATTCAACGACGATTGTTCTTGAAAGCATTGCGAATTTTATGACGCAATCAAAGATTAGCGTTGGCAATGTATTACACAATAAAATACAGATTTTTATAATGGTGACATAAACTAGTGTCACCATATTTGAATATTAATAACACATTGACAAAAGCGTCACTAAATTAAGTTTACCTACGCATAGCTTTGCGTCATGAAAAATATCGTGACTTCAAATTTAGAGACGCAACTTGCTACGCTTTGCAAGCGTAGGTACTCTTGCTGTGACGCTATTTAGCGTCACAAAGTAGCAAAAATTAGCGTCGCTAGACACTGTATACTAATATATCACAATATTATTTATTTCCATGTAACATATCCTGATAAGTATAGAAGATATCAGATATCTCCATCTTCCTTAATAATCATAATATCATAATCCAAATTAATTGCAGTAATAAATTATAACCTTTATAATGTATTCCAGTTCACATTGAGCCACCAAAAGGACCTGATCGGACACAATTAAAATAAGTTCCAATAAATTAATTATGACCCGGTCAACTATTGACTTATCATATTAATTTATTAATAATATTTTATTCCACTAAAAGAATATAATTGCACTCTTATTTTAATCAAAATTATTGAAGCAATAAATCAATAAATATTATCCTCTAATTGATCGATCCAAAAATTTCAATTTTCTGTACTTTTGTCTATCAATAGTAAAGTTTCATATACCCAAATTTTCATTAAATTATGGCGACTAGAATCGCCTGTTAGTACTTGTATTTTACGAATTATTTTACGCATGCAACTCGACGGATAATAATGGGGAAACTAACATATGTGCCACGTTGGAGTTACTTTTTATTAATGTATAATATATTGGTGTGATTATTGTTATAAACTAGAATATCTTATCGTGCGATGCACGATTTGTAAATATATCATGAATAAATTAAAAAATTAATGTAGTTAAATGGTTATAATGTAATAATATATTAATATTTGATATAATTTTGATGAAAATCAGAGTTGAGATGTAAAAGTTATAAGCTTTTGAAATTTCAGATAAGAAAAGGAAAAAAAAAACGAATATACAATGAGCTTTGATTGGTTTGTTATATGTCACGGTATCGTGCCAAAATTCACTTCTAGGATGGGTGCATCATACGCATATACGGTAGATTTTGTACAATACAAAGGAAAAGATAAAGCTATTGAGCCACCCTTACGGACATAGCGTGACTAACAAAAATAATATGGCTGTTGTAGTTTGACATGTGTGAGTAAGGAGGATGTTAAGGTTGCAACGGTTATTGTAGCAAGATATTCTGCACATATGCATTTAATATTGATCTTCTCGGCCTAAATTTGATTAAGTAAGTACATGCCTAATTATTTAGTTTAGTCCATGTGTAGTTGGGATGCATCATACTTACAAAATAATAATAATGTTATTGTAAACAAATCTATGTGTAAAGAACGAAACATGATCATCGCATTGAGTATGAATATTATCTTCATTGGTTTATACATCTATACCGTATTTCCTTTCTATCGTAGTTGATCTTTGAATCATTTTTATAGCTTTAAAGTAATCTTATAACCGGAAGTAAAGACTGTATAATGTACCTAGCATCTAAGAATCGAGAAAGTGATCCGTTTATTGACAATGATCAACTTAAAAAGATGATTAAGATGCGTGACTATGCTACTATGTCAATATTATTATTGTGATTTCTTTATATATGGTATATAGTAGATATGATTTAGGATTGATTCAATCAATTTAATATTGCTACTATATGAATATTATGATTATGATTTCGTTATATATGGTATACATTAGGCATGAATGAGGATTTAGTCAATCATGGAATTACTTATTTTATATGCAATATTTAGTATCTAATTATGTCAAATATTTTGATTCTGATAATTGTGATTTGCCTAAAAATTCGAACAAAAATATTTTTTTTTATAATTTTTTAAAAATATTATTAGTTAAAATACAAAAGTATCCCACAAAACCACTCATGTGTAGTATTTGGCCGGAATTTGGTCCGGCACCTTTGAAATAGTAAATTTATATAGGTTGTGTTACTAACAATTTTTCTTGAGCTTCATGTTTATTAGCAATAAAAATTTGATGAAAGGTGAGAAAAGGAGATTTTTGTGGCGAAAAATCGGGCACGAATCCGGAAACGGACAAAAATTGGGTGAATGGACCTTGGAGTCGCATTGTGGTAAATAGAGCAAAAAGCACAAAAAGAAAATATTCCCTCACCTCTTCCCCAATGAAATCGGCCGCCCCTCCTTGCCCACTCCCTCACTCTCATTTTTTGTGTCACCTTTCTATCTCTAAAATTCAAATGCTCTCTCCACTCTTTAAAACCCACGAAAATCCCTATTCTTAAATTTAAAATTACTCCTAGCTCACAAGGAATTAGTCAACGTCCTTTGGAGAAAGAATTGCCCGGAGGACGAGGAACATTTTGCACAGATTATTTTCCGATGAAACTCGCTGGAGTCCGGTGACCGGAGAATGGGCGAACAAGAAAGGTAATTTTTGGCCCATTTGAATTTTCTTGCTTTTCGATTCTTTTTTATTTGTTTCCTTATGATATGATGTCTTGAAAATGTTTTCCACACACATTACACAATCCCCCACCCGAATTATACTATATTGTGGGCATTTTATGTTAGGATATGACGAGGGATAGAAGGGGGTAAAAGAAAGGAGTCGGAGGTTGAATCCCTTAGGGGAGGAGATGGGAGTAAGAAGACTAAGAGGGCGGTTGTTCGAAAAGGGCAACCTGAGAATTTTGTCTATGATGATGATAACCCGTTGAATATCACAAATTTTTTGCTTCCCAGTTCAAGGGACAAGGAGCGTTTTGTTCTCATTGTAACAAAAGTGGTTGAATGAACCAAGTACATAAACATTGATGACTTGAGGAAGCTCCCTTATGGGGAAGAAGTGGAAACATGGATGCATTTGGCGGGGTTCTTAGGGTTGGTGACTAGGAAGGAGAAAACATACTTTGATACAACCGTGTAATTTTTTAGCACCTTGGAGGTGGAAGAAATTTGTAGAGGATTTTCTAGGGGAGAAATGAGGTTTGTAATGATGAGAAGAGTGTTCACCATGAAGGTGGATGATGTGGGGGAGTTGCTAGGTTTTGAACAAAGAACTGGATGGATGCTTGAGAATGAGAATGAGTTTTTACCGAATAAGTTTTGGCATAGTATCACCGGTGAAGCAACCTTTGTGGGTGGAAGATCAAGTCGTAAAAAAATTTGGAATGAAGGAGTCAGTTTGTTGCACAACATCTTGGTTTGGAGGATCCTAGCTAAGGAGTTTGTTTTCCGACTCTCCCGGATTGAAATCTTTTTCATGTGGGCCGCAATGAATCAAAAGAAGATTTCTTACTCCACCTACATAGTGGGACATTGGATGAAAATCCAAGAAAATGCCTATCCTTACATCCACCTTGGAGGGTACATTACCGCCTTTGCTCACAAGATTCCTAAACTTGTGTTTAAACCTAGAGAGCCGGTAGAAGGAAGTGACACCCTTCATCTCACTCGAGCATCAATTGAAGAAAGTGAAGAGGTGGATGAAATTCGAGAAGAAGAAATAGAGAGAGAGAAAACTCCGAGTCTACAAGAAGAGATTGCTTCTTTGAGGAAGCAAAATGAGGGGATAATGGAAGTGTTGAAAAGACTAGACGGGAGAGTGGAGGAAGTGGAGACAAGTAAGGGTGTGAGAACTACTTCTTGTGGCATTGGCTTGTGAAGGGTAGCATCAAGGGCTTGGAGTATTTGAAGAACATCTTCGGAAGAAGCCAAGATAAAGCCATGGTGAATGAAGTGGAGAAAGAGATTGCTAAAAAAATGGGGAAAATAGCCCCTCCATCATCATCTAAATTCGACATCACCAAGGATTTTCCCACTCTTGATGACTACCATCCGTGTCCCACTACTTCTTATGGGACGTTGCTAGAGGAGGGAGCTTCCCTTACCTCATCCTACCACTGAGTGCCATCACAATTCACATACACTTGGCGTGGAAGGAATGAAGGGGTTGAGTCACCTCTTAATCCTCTCTTTAACAAAGCTCTTGAATAATTTTTTTTGTAGCATTAGGTTTTACTTATTTTAAATAAATAAAAAAGTTGGAAATGTGGATAGCTTGAACTACGTGTTGATAAAAAAATACTTTAATTTACTATGTTAACATGCTTGTGCTTATTGTTGATTTGTCCCAAATGGTGGACTTTTGCATGTTTCCCTACCCCTTGTGCTTGTTGTTTATTGCCAAAACTTAAGCACACACTTTGCTTAGCTCAAGTTTGTGGGGATGAGGGTGGTGGTTAGTAGATTTATTGCATTTAGGAGGATGCTTCTCTCTTGATTGATTGCATAATATCATGTCATGCCATTATGCCCATACTTAGCCATGTTGCACTCTACGTTATTTCATGTTATTTTTGTTGATTTCATGTTTTGGGTTGCATAAATAATTTAGAGTGATGACTTGTTGCTTGTTGGTCGGTAGAATTAAGTGAGGCATTGGAAAAGCCCATGTGGGAAAATTGATAAAGTGATTTCCTAAAAGATTGGGCAAAGTAAAAGCTAGAGGATTTAATGTCTCAAAACTAGATTTTGAATGAGAATTTGCAAGTGGCATGAGTAGAGAGGTCTTGGAATGGTAGGTAGCATTTGGAGTGTATATAAAATAGCCTACCTCACTTGAGATTAATTACTTGTAAGTCGTACTTCAACTCCAAAATACACACAACATGATTTGGATGATTTCATGAAAAATAAATTGATGTGGCTAATTGGTGGTAGAAAAATTAAGGTGTTGTAGGATTGGATTAAAAATGCGGAAGGTCGCCGGGTTTAGGTTAGAGTTTTTCATTGTTGAATGCCCTAATCTCATGATTTGTAATTCAAGAAGTCAAGTTAAATGAGCCTTTTGTAATAGAAAATCTCTTGTAATAGCTTGTTATAGTAGCATTGTTAGACTTAGCAAGACATGTGTAGCTCGAGAAAGGGCGAGTGTCCACACTTGTAGCTCGAAAAGAGCAAGTGTTGTCTAGATCAATAGGCTAAACTACTAGAAAATTTTTCATTCCCATCATTCTGAAACCAAACCCGGAGAGAAAAAAAGAGAAATATGGATTTGAAAAATAAAACCGTTGGCTCGAGGGAAACAAGAGCCGTATTACCTACTTCGGGTAAGTACGTGGCTCTTCTCTAAAAAAGAATTGAGTTTAGACCATCACTAGACAAGAAAGTTGAAAAATAGTGAGACATCACAAATCACATGCACAAATACACGTTTTGGGGGAGAAGTGAGTGATTTTTAGTACACAAGGTAGAGACATGGGTGATATAAAACAACACTCCATTTTCTAAATTCTAGGCCTTGTATTTTCCCTACTTCCATAATAGATTGAAGTTTGAGACATTTGTGGTGAATCAAAAAGGAAATGCACTATCTTAAGGACTTCCAATTCTTGCTTTCCACTCTTTGTTTTTCTCTAATTTGCTCGGGGACGACCAAAGCTTAAGTTTGTGGGGATGATTAGAGTAAAAGAATGCGTGTTTACTTGCCCTTTTCTTGCCTCATTTTGAGTGTAAACCATGCATTATACGTCCAATTAGGGCCTGAGTCATGCTTTTATGTGAATCAAGGTCATGTTTTCCAAATTGTATGATTTAACACATTTTTGGAAGTGTTTTGATCATATTTTGTAGGAAAAATGAAAACCAGATTCTCAAGAGGCCCGTTACACACATCAGCAACTTCTGATATGCTTTTTGAGGCCCAAATAGGCCTCGATCTGGCTGAAAAATAGTAGTTCACAAGTTCAAGATATCCCGAACAAACTTCGTGAAGGGACTTAAGTGAGAAAATGGACGGAAAAGAGGTTCTCCACTCAAAGGATGAAGATGGAGAGTAGCTAAAATGGCTCGAGAACAAAGCACAAAACAAGGGCAATGCCGGCTGGGTACCGGCCACCGGTACCGGTACTGGTGGTGCTAGAAATGTACGTCGTTAATTCACGTTCCGAACAACCCAAAAGAATTTATATAGATTACCGATTTCCCAACTCTACAAGAGTAAAGTGGTAAGTCGGGTCGAACCACAGAGAACGGTGAGATAGTGTCAATTAACAAATCAAGCAAAAATAGATTGAAAACAACTAAAATAAAGCAATAAATGGTTGGGGGTGGTTTGATTGATTTTACTAACAAAAGACTAATTAAAACAATACTCTAAATAACAAAACAAGAGAATCAATTTTTGGAGTTTTAAAAGATATTAAGGAGTTCAACTCTTGATCGGGTTTCACTACAACTTGACCCACTAACGCGACTAAGTGTTGCTATTCGACGGATCAAACCTGAAATTCCTACTCCAAGACCGTTGA
>JAUEKW010147896.1:0-10224 GCA_032274785.1 Ajuga reptans
GACCTAAAATGCATGCAATTGCTATCGAATCTTCTATTAAAAAGAGCCTAAAAGCGTGCATATATGACGTATGTCAGTGCCCCCTAGCTGGAGTATCTCCGCCAGCTCAGATGCACACATCATAAAGCATGTACATAACAAACTGATGTGACACCTTACCGTGAAGTCCAACCTGGATTCAGGCTACCAGATTACTCAGTTATGGCGCAACTCACCTAGTTGACTGACCTTTATTTTTTCTACCTGAATACTTTGCTCGCAGCGGCGCCTAAAAGATTTCTTACCTGAATTGGCCGACCTGATTTGTTGTCTGAAATAGTGCAGATCTTACAGAGATGACGTAGCCAACCAGATCCTATGAAACCCTCTTAATGAGCCATATTTCAAGAATCTCATGACTTCAGGGATATTGTACCCAAATAGTGTGAAATATAAGCAATAGGTGTAATCATCACTCCTATGACATACTTGTACGAGCTAGGAGTAATATGTTTCTCCACTATAAATAAAAGCTTACAATGTCATAAAAGGATCCAGGTTTTCTCTCAACTACCACAAGCAAAATAACGGTAGCAAATGTAACCAAGACGAATCGCCCAACCTGATTTTACATACCAAAATATATCAATAAAATGACAAAGGTGAAGTCACTTAGCTTATTCCCCTTACCTCGTCTTACTTAACTTATTTTACTTGCTAACTTATTTTACTTGCTTTATTATATTTACTTTTTGTGCTTTGTCAACCGGCGTGTCCAAAAATTGTTGACCGAACCCACGTCCGAAAAACGTCAACATTTGTGATTATCTTATAGAGAATTGAATTGTTTAAGACTAGGTAATTAAATTGAGATTATATGAGATGTGTAATTGATATCAAATCCTTAGCATATTGTCTTATTATTGGAATCTTTCTCTTGAAGAAGAGCTTGTTTTTGTGACTTTTCTTAGGATCATTTGTGGTGATTATATAATCAAACCATCATTAAATTTTGGTTGTTCAAATAAATTTAGATTATTATAAATTGCAGTATTTTGCCCTACGTGAACATGCTAACTACGCCATGGTGAATAAGGCTAATAAATAAAATAGCGAACGCCCTCTTTGACGATTAATCAAGTATTCGACGTACTCTTTTGTATATTCTTGAAAGAAGATGGTTATTTACCACTTGCGGCATTCAAGAGTCGTTGTAAGGGAAGGCGCCTCTCGTTCAGCAAACCTATCGTCTGTACTTATTCTTTCCCTCCTTCATTCAAGCACCTCGTCAGAATGATTCTTCCGGGCAACATCATCCAGGCACGTACGTCCCTGTTGATTGCTCTAGCCGACAAGTCAAGGCAAGTGTTGGGCTCTACCAAAACTCAAGAACAAGGAGATGAGCTAGTTCAGACACGACGTGTCTTTTCTAACCCTCTTTGGCCTGCTTTTGCTGGGATTATATTTGGAGCATTTACGTACATTCATTCTACTCTACCGTTCCATTCCCTGGATTAGGAATAACCGTAATCTTCTTGATATAAAAATAAAAGTTTTGTAAACATTATGATTCTAATACCCAATTCCAAACAAGCCTTTGTCCTGGGTCTTGAGAATAATACCAAAGCTACATGCTGTAAAGGAAACAGTCCATTAAATCATAGTAGATATGCGATTCCGGACTAATATCCGCTTGGGTCTCAATAAAGAATTGTCATAAATAGTGATTGCAAAGAGTCACAAATTAATTGTCTTGAAATGTGCTTTGTCCCAAAGAGATGGATTTACATAAGAATTTTGATTTTTTTTTAGAAGTTGAAATATGATCTACACCTGTACTCTTTCCCGCTTTTGATGAGTATACTCGGCAGTAATGTAACCACGAGCAAAAAGAATTGGTTTAGGTTACCCTGGAGATGCGCTTGTCTTTTTACCTCCAGCAACTAAATTTATCAGAATTTCAGCCAGAAGGTGTTTGTATCAGGAAATGAGGACAAAAATCAATCTTCAGACAAGAATATCCAGTTAAGTATGCTTCTTGGCCCGACCATTTGAAGGAGCGCCGTCTTCTCTCTTGGCACCAGATGCCTCCGGCTTTTTGGCCCAAGCTGGAGCCCTGTCTGGCTCATAACGATAATCATAGAACAGTTCTTCTCCAGCACAGATCCTTTCTTTGGCAAAAATGCCCACCCGGTGGTCTCCAGCCACCATGATGACCTGTCAGGTTATCCAAGTAAATACAACCAGATATTGGGCAAATAAACTTCAGATGATACACCACCTTCCCATGTATTTGTAAATGTGTAGAAACAATGCCTTATTTGTGGGAATGTGTATAGATTGCACTATGAACATACCAATATATTAACTTAAAAGTGATGTGTAGGCCTAAAACATTTGAGGGATCATTTATTTTGCACCAGTTACCTTGGCGTAGCAATTTGGATCAGGAGAATGATTAGCAAACTTCAGTTTGTCGCCCTTCCGGTAAGCATCAAGCACAAACTGACCATGAAAAAGGACCGTCAGCTAAGCATCTCTCTCATGGGGAGGGTGTTTCCTTTTATCTTTTTCTTTTTGTTGGGGGGTGGGGGGTCTTCAACAGCGTAAGTATATCATACCTGATCATTTAGATTAAAAAGAAACGAAGAATTTTCACGGTCATAGATCTTCCCACGCTTGTCAGCTTCACGGTGTGAAATTAGTTCACCTGTGTACTCTCCAAGGTATTCGTGCTTGCCAACACTATTCTGTAGTTTCAAGTATGGGTGAGTTTTGAAACAGAAAGATAAAATTCCCGGAAGCCAAACAACAGTATATACAGAAATTACCTTCAAGAATGCTCCCCAGCCAGAAACATCAGATCTTCCCAGCAAAACCTGGAACTCAAGCCAACAAGTATTTTTCGTTAGGATGACTAGGGTCACTAAACACATAATGTGATGGAAGGGATTAAAGGAAAACTTAGTATTCATCATCCCTCTCAAGCAACTGGCTAAAACAGATATCTCCTATGCGCCACTCCAGGCATCAACTTAATTGGACTCTTTGTAGAACTGGATGAAGTTCTTAAACCATGAAATTTGAGTGGTCTGTATGTGCATGCGTGTGTGTGTGTGTGGGGGGGGGGGGTGGAATAATGCATTGTCCAAACAATTTATCTTCCTGTGCTCAATCTATTAAAAGCTTCGCGGTGCAAAATATTGGAAATCATACAAAGCTTGCATTCCAAAAACAAACAACCACACATGAAGAAGCATCCTCTAACAAACTAATTCAAATAGTGGAAAAATAAAGTAAGCATGTTAGTGAGCATAAGATAGAGTCCCTTATGTGTGAAAAAAGAGAATCACCATGAACAAAAATTTCAATCTCACTGATAACCCATATCAATATATTAAACCTTCAAAATCAAAGAGGCTGAAAGAATATTTGAGTTGTTCCAGGTAGAATCAATTTCAGCATAGTGGTCAAACAATATACATACCATGCCAAACCTTGTAGGTCCACAAAGGAGTAATGCAAAAGGCACAAAGATCAGCAAGCACTCAAGAGGATGAAACGGGATCAACTTAAAATTCCACAAGTACAAAATGAAAGTTAAAGTTGATAGTGACATCAGTACCTTCTGTTGTTGTTTTAAAAGAAGCTTCATATTCCTGCATTCGTAATTGTCACCTCTTTGAGAAGGTACCCCAAGGGTGCCATCACCACAACTGTCAAAACAAATGGAATGACATAACTACTTTGCAAAATGAAAACCAGCCTTAACCAGACATTCTTGAATATTACTCTCCACCAGATAGTGCAATATAGCAATGGATGGAAAGATTGATCCATGTAAATTTTCATACAACCATGTAAGTGTAATAATATCACTGCAGCTTACAAAACCCACCCAAAGAACTAAATATAAAATTCACTGACAAGCGAGTTTAAAAAACTCAGTTGATAGCAGAAGAATCACCAGTTTCATAAATAAACAAGTTTCATTCACTTCCAGTAATCAGCAGAGTACTATGCAAAGTTTGTACAAGATAGAAGGTGGTCCAAGTTCTTCTGAAACATCGAAGATCATTTCAGATTTTTGAAACCACTGTATACTACTAATTGCCTGGTGACAGGCTTCACAATAAATCCTCCAGTTTATAACAGATTCAAATATTGTTGTAGCAGGGACAATATGTATTTAACAGCAACTATCACTTAAAAAGAGCAAGTCAAAGACAAATGATTTTCCTGAAATAGAACATGCATGAGAGCTAATATCATATAGATGTGCATGGTTATAGAAATAGAATATTGCATCTAAAGACACATTTCTGCAGTTAAATATAATGTCCCTCTGTGGATATATGTGTGTAGAAACTAGAAAGGGGGTTGGGTCAACGGAAACTCTCAAGTGGAGGAGGCACTTAGGAGGTTGTTGGGATTGAGAGTATTATATTTACATATATCATAATTACACATCAATTATAATATTAAGTTCGTGAATCATGGAAATTTGAGCAGGAGCAATGCAAGAAAATTAAATAAAAACAGAACGGAGGCAGAGCGCCATGGAGCGAATAAAATCTTTTTAAAGCCTCATATAACCTAATAGTACCATCACATCAAGGATAGGTCCACATTTTCACTTTCTGTTCTTAGTTTATTTGTTGTCTTATTTGTGTAGAGTTGAGCTAAATATCAGCTTCCTTCTCCATAACTTAGAATAGCAAATTCTCTATCTCTGAATCTGTTTCCATAACTCACAAAAACCTCAAAGTACAATGGCCATCTTGAACAAAAAAATTCAAATATTTATGGCATTGGCAACCAAGGGAGACAAGGCATCCCTCTGTCTATGTATCCACAACTTATTGAATGTTAAGTGATAAACAAATAATCTGGAGTAGTGATTATGTCCATAAACCAACCAATTGTTATTTGAACATTTAATAGCTTACTTCTGCCACATATTTTTTGTTTGACCTAGGACATTAACTTATACGCATTTATCTCTTACTATAAAACTTCAAGTTCCTAACCATCAAGGAAAGCTAGTCCACGTGCAAGAAATAAACAAGTCACTTCTAGCTCATTCCATGTTAATATGACAAAATAAAGATTACTGCATCACATCATGCTCACTAACTTCTTCAAAAGCAGTTTCAATATAGAGGAGTTCATAATTAGTAAGAAATTTGAGATATCTGGATGACATTATTATCATCTGAATAAATCAAATTCTGTCCCCTGGAAGTAAGCAATTACTTCAAAAAATTTCAAATGATGGTTGTGCGTAATTGTGTCTCTAGAAGAATACTAGAAATGGAAGCAGTCTTCACTAAAATGTAAACGCTACCAAGAATAAGCAATAATCGTAAATTATGCTCAAAATTTAAGTAACTTGGATGTTGATAGGGGATCTGTTGTGAATGAATTAATCACCAAGGTTGTTTAACAAGTAAACAAGAAGGTTGGCTTCAGATTTCAAACTTCTAAACCTCATTCCAGAAAAAACATGCAATTCAAGATGTCTCACCTTATCCAGCAATTTCGGCATACATCTGGATCACACTCCCTATCAGCAGCAAAGCATGGGCACTGACGGCTACGGCACTGGCTCTTCGCACAATGACAGCCTCTGAACCGATTCTTGCAACTCTTTGGACATCTGACATTGAGAATTTTATATGATTAAGTCAAAAAGATTAAAGAATATTCGACTAGTTGGGGATATCACAAACTATTAATTTGAAAGTAAAGAGAGTAAAAGAAGAGGGAAGTGAATAGATAATTAGAATCTTTCAACAAAAAATCTCCAATACAAGTGACAATAATAAGTTAAATAACAGGAATTGTAGTCAGCTCACCCGCAGTATTTTTCACAGCAGGTACCATTAACAAGACAAGGGCACGTTTTTCCACATGCAGTTTGGCATCCACATGGATTGAACTGCCGACAAGGCTGGTCCTTCCTTTCAGAAATTCGCTTCCTAAACGATTGGTATCCAGCAGATTTCCATGTGTACTTTAGGCGGCGTACTCTTCCTTTTCTTCTTAAAAATCTCGATCTTCTCCGTGCACCACCACCCTATTTGCACCAAATGAACATGTAAAATCTTTTTCAAAAGGTCATATCTCAAAAGCCATGAACGAACAAAAAAAGGCTTACCACAGTTTCATTACCGTCAACTTTTAGACAGCCATCCGCGGCCATCCCATTCCCGTCTCGAGATAAAATCTTTTCATCAGAGTGATGCATGTATTTGAAGATCTCTGAACAGCTCTTCAAGCCACTCATAAGGTTCCTAGCAATCAAACAGCTGCATGACACATCCATCCTCAGAGCATGGCATTGATATATAATATAACCCAGCAAGTCTAAGAGATAAACTTTGATGCAGACTTTAAACGTACAAGCAAGCCAGCATGCAAGCAAATTTGGCTGAGCTAAACAAATATTCAGCATAAAGTTGCAATTATGCAGTTATCCTGTTCACAATTATGGAACCATGGCATGCTAGTTTGTTCATTAGACATGAATACAGACATGCAGATGGTAAATTTCATAAAAAGTTATTTCAGACATAAAAGACGGGCAATAGACATCAAAGAAAAGCAAAAGATGGAGTATAACCTGTTGCGGCCGAAAATCTGAATACCCTTTTCATACAGTACCTTTTCAAATGGTTTCCAAGATCTGTTGTCCACTATATCTTGTTTACACAAACTCTCATCGACAATCTCTTCTTTCTTTAAGGTGCCACCACTGCTAGTCAGGGGTTGATTACTCTCACTCTCATTTGATGCACCACTGGCAGCCTCTTCCTGCAAAGACTTGTCCAAGTCTGGAATTGGAGATTCTTTCCTTCTAGACTTTCTAGAACTTGTACATTTCACTTTATGTGAAGAACTATTATCTTCATTTTCTCGACACGAATTAGACTGTACATTTAAATCTTTCAAATTAAGACCACCACCAGCAATTGAATCTGAATCAGATGTAGCTATTTTCTTCTGCTTTTTCTTTTTGGCAACTAGAACACTTTCAGCTATTCTCTTGCTACTCCTTTTGTCACCGCCAGATTTTCCAGCAGATGTATTCTTTACTGATGAAGTGACATCATTAATAGGTTTTATTTCTGAGGAAGAAGCACTTTCACTTTGGCAAGACTTTGAATTCTTCCTGAGGGAGGCTGAACCATCCTGCTTCTTCTTCAGAGTTTTCTTAGTGGAAGCATTAGATACAGGGATAGCGTTTTCATCAAAATTTGCCTGCCTGGAGCTCATGCCTTCTGACTCAAGGACCTGATGTGGTGTAAATTAAATGAGTGCTATACAAACTATGCAGGATGAGATAAAGAGGAAAGAATCTGCTTATACATACTAATACAATAATCAACCACTAGCCCAGTGTGATCCAAGAACACCATTTCAGGCAAGGGATGTTAGAGGAAAGCCACGGTGTAGAAGGTAAAGTTGATCAACATAGCCTGCTTCTCAGAAGTAAAGCTAACAAAAAAAATATATATATAGCATACCAGTCGATGGCAACTTGGGCCACATGCATCCTTCTCCGCATCTGGACTAGACCATGATAGTGGTTTCTCAGCCTAAAGGGACAAACATTTTAAGAATCCATTCACAATTAGTGACAACTATGACGCTCATTCAGTGAGATGACTTACAGGAAAGACAAGATCTTGAGAGCATCCGTGTAGTCTACAGTCGAAAACCTGGGACACAAGGGAAAGTCACTTAGAATGTAGAGGAAAATATGCAGAATTATGGATAATAATATTAAAGTTGTTGGTTCCTGCAAAGTTTAGAAAATAAAATAAAATAAATAAATAAAGTAGTAATATTTCTTGCTTACTAGACAACGGCGGCAAAAGAGATTGTCAAATGAATCCAGAGCAGCATCAAGATCTTTATCTATATAAGGATTCACAAAGCCTTCAGCATTTCCATTGTTCACACGACTCGTTGCAATGTTACTCTTGATGCAATCTTCATATCTTGCCTGTATAAGATGATTGATGGTGGTTTATCTCTGTAAAGCCAGCAAAACACAAATGGGAAACGGCTGGAACACAGTTCTGACTGTGACCAGTTCTCTTTTTTCTTTTTTTTTAAGATGAAGGAGCAAATACCAGATGAAAGGATCAAGAAATCTACGTGATCTGCAGCTAAATGCATACCTTGATTTCAGAAGATTTTCTAGAAAGACACTGGGCCAACACATTCAATGTCATGTCAGAAAACCCCGCCTTGTTTATGGTCGTTCTGAAATATGAGTGGGGGGGGGGGGATCCTATTAGTTCCACAAATTTTCATTCATCAAACAAGAAAAATCTGTCAGTCGTATACACTCAGAAGTTAGACACCACCAGTTCTAATATAGCAAAGATGTAGCAAATAAATATTACACTTCCTTCCTATTAAGATACCTAGACAGGATAAGGACCGTATCCTAGAATATAATCTATTGGAATTCAAATAACAAAGCTAAGCCTTTATATGGGTGGCCATATGAATCATATAGCCATCTTGTTCAGTCAACACACATGCTCCCGTTCTGTTGAAATTTGTATATTACGCGTCTTGTTTTATTTTTTCATTCCAAAATTTTGTATTGTCTTCTCCCTCACTTTTTTGTTTGAATTAAAGATTCTCTACTTTCTACCAATCATATTGGTGCATCTAAAGGTCACCTATGCACATGTCGATACCATCTTAATTGGGCTTCCCTCCACAACAACAACGCATTTGACTAGTCTCTATCCCATTATACGGGGTCGGCTTAACGGATCATATCTTCTTCCAATGACATGCTATATGGATCATATCTTGTTATCATGTTCTGCCAAAACACATGTTGAACTCCATTTCCAGGGAACAAAAAAAGACACTGGGCAAGGACAAAATGACAGTCACGGGTTTCAGTCAATCAGTTGTATGGCTGATAGAATATAGTAGAGAACTATCAGATAAACTAATATAAACCATGAAAAAGTAGCCAAACCACAATATCCAACAAATCAAATATAAACACACGATGCACTTCACAAAAAATAATTTGGTCAACACAGAAGAAAGAGAAAATTCAACATAACTTAAAAGTGTGATTCACTATAGACATTTTGAAGCACAAGACGAAATAAATAGAAATGCCAAAATAGGGCTAAAATTCTGCACCAATATACCAACCGCAGGATAAAATCTTCAGATACTAGAAACTCTTTCTTTTCTTCTTCATCCTCAACTGTTTCTTCTTCACTATCACTACAAATCAGAGCTTCTCCACCATTCTGGTCATAATAGATACGTCTTCTGCTAACCACAGACTGATCCTCGGTCATTCTCTGGTTTCTGCAGTCAACAAAATGGGCTAAGATGAAATATGAAATTATGGCAAAAAAGGGTTACTTAAAATTTACGCAATTCGTCCAAAATCTAAAAATGTCTCGTGAAGATCAAGAATAAGTGTTTTAGAGCAAAAATTTAGATCAATATACTAAAATTTCTAAACTGAAGAACCATAACATAACTTATATAAATATACTAAAATTCACGCAAGAGATATTATATAAATATATATGCTTTCAAAGTTCTCCCTTTACCTGTTAACTGCAAGATGCTTGGCAGGGCAGAGGCATCGCCACAAGACGGCGGTGGGGTAGATGCTTCGGCGTATAACTGCAGCGAGGAAGAGGCATCGACGCATGACGGATAGGGAGTGAGTAGCTGTGGAATTTTGAGAGAGAGATATAAACCCTTAGTTTGATTCATAGAAATAGTAAACGAGAGAAAACTATTGAAATTTTCCTTACCTATTAACTCCAAGATCGGAAAAGGGACCAAGGCATCGGCGCTTGATCGCGGCGGGGTAGGGTCAGAGCCATTAGTATGACAGAGAGAGTGAATAGCTGCGTATTTTTAAGAGAGATATAAAACCTAGGGTTTAATTCATAGAAATGGTGAAGGAGAGAAATTTTTTGAATTTCTCCTAACCTGTTAAGTGTTAACTACAAGATCGACGCCGGGAAAGAGGCATCGATGGAGAGGGAGTGAGCGGCCGTGGAATTTTGAGAGAGGAGGCATGAGGAGAGAAGGGTGAAGGACGATGTGATTTGAGATAGAATTGATTTTTCAATTGTTTTAATTTATTTTTCCTCTTAACAAATTTCAAGTTTTGGTAGCTTTTGGTGGCAAGTGTTCCGCCTTTTTTTCCACTTGAGTATTAGTGACGGTAAA
>JAUEKW010147907.1:0-10223 GCA_032274785.1 Ajuga reptans
CCTTGTACATTTTAATTTATTATAAATTGTGCCTCCACGAGCCGAGAGAAGCTCACCCCAATGTTCTATTGAATTTCCGGTAGAAATGGAATGGGCGAGTGAAGCGAGGGTGGAGCCGGAATACATATGGTACTCAGTGAATAAATTGGGTGGTCGTCTGGATAATTTAGTTAATTGATTTACCTTTGAATTTATGACTTGGTCTCGTTAAATACTTGTCTTGAGATTTATTTAGCTATGTGGATTATGACTTGATTGTGGAAAGAATTTATTTAATTGAGATGTATTATGACTCCTTAGTGCCTTTTGGTGATTTTGGAAACAATATTTTGTTGTGGTAAATTTCATATTTTAGGAGCATGTTTAGGATTTATTTGATTTAAATCACAAATTTATTATGCTTACGTGAGAACGTTAGAATTTAGGCTAGTATGTAAATTTAAATTAGGATTAGACTAGATATTATGTTTTGACATTTTCCGCTGCTAGTTGCTGATTGTTAAATTCCTTAGGCTTTGTAATTATATAATTTGGTGTAGACTAGACCTTGGAATATTTAAAGGATTAGAAGTGAATTAATTAGAAATATATGTGTAAGTAATTTTATGTTATTGAATGTCTTTTAGTAATAGTCTGATTTGACTCCAGTTGTCCTTAAAATAAATGAAATATTTGCTTAAGCATGTGTTCTTGTATTTTATAGTAATAATTAATTAGATTAGGAAAATCGGGCTGTTACAGTCTACAACTCTATCGTCGGTGGTAGTAATTTAGAATATCGAACCTAAAGGAGGATTCTCCAAACAAATTAACTATATCGATTAAGGGTTCCAAGTTTAGCAAGAATAAAGAGTAGTTTTCGTGTGTGACATGCATAAAAATAACAATATGAAACTAACAATTAAGAAAAGAGATTCCCCAAGTTTCAGTTTCACCCGCACATATGTCACGGGATTGGTGTCTAATTAGCAAATCAACCTACGTGATGTTTAAGGGAAGTCAATAGAAAGTCTCTCTATCAATCGTTATAGGATAAATCCCCCCGGTGTGTCTTAGGTCAAGCCTAGATGCACGACATGGTAGGTTGGCGGCATCGCCGAGTTGACGAACTAAACTCCCAAATAACTTCATTCTCAAGGTGATGGTATCGTAACGGAACCATAGTAGTGAAAATTCACGTTCCTTGTTTGATATATTTTAACCCTACAAGGAGACAAACGCTACTATGTTACCCGAGGATGTCGAGACACTAATCTAAAGGTTTTTGCACCTAATTTACCCACTATGCTATAGACCGGCACTTTGAGATGTGAGTGGCATGCAAAGCTAGGCAAGATAACCTTAGAGATAGTCCTATATGTCCCTACCCCCAAATCCTAATTATTTCTCACTTCAAAAGGAATAAGGGTTGTAAAATCAATGGGAGATGGTTAAGGAAACCCTAACCCCTTCACGTTTACATAAACCTATGATTTTCACAAAAACCCGGGCCACTCTCAAGGAAAAGTCCACAAATCCTAAGGACGGATATCAAGGGAGATTTAAGCTACACCTATCAATTCCACATAGGAATGGGCCACTAACCAATCGAAGTCTAACAAGTTTTATGGACAAATATCAAATGAGATCACATCTACACATGTAAACAACCAATGATTTCACAAATACACCAAGAAATACAATAAACCCACATTAGTCTCAAATCTCCAACTAAAAACACCAACCCCTAGGCTTGGGCTACTCCCTAACATTGGGAAATCAAATTAACTACTCATAATACATTATAAAATCAATAAAATCAAGCATAACATAACAATATATCATCATCGAGAACTACTACAAATAGACAAAAATAAATGCAACAATAATTGAGAAATAAAGACAAGGGAAGAAAGAACTTAGTCTATTAAAGGCTAGGAGATCTTCCAAAGATTTAAGTCTTCAATACAAAGTCACAATTTAAAGAGAAAATTAAAAGAAAGCAGAAAAGTTAAAGCGGAAAGCTAAGAAGTCTTGGAGAATTTCTACACCCAAGCTTGGAATGGAGGCTTTGGGGGTTGATGGGTATTTATAGGGAACCCTTAAAGACCTAAAATTTGCTGAACTAAAGTGGAAAATGAGGTATTTTGTGTAATAAAATCAAAGTTAAAAGATAGAGTAAATGACAAGTTTTAATTATTACAAAGCAGACCCAAATAGTTCATAGGCCCATTTCCTGTACTTCTGGCCTGAACGGTCATCGTCCTGAATATAGAAGTTGTAGCCCGTCGTCTTAGGATCACTCAAGAATTTAAATCACCTCAATTGGATTTCGGACAAGGAAGTTATGGTCAAAATACTAGAACACGACGAGTTAACTCACGATTTTGGGCGTTTTGAACTCGACTTGACCAGCCCTTGGAATGCCAAACCTGGGAAGTTTCTGTATTAGGTACCGGTGCGAGTACCTGGACCGGTACCCACCACCGGTACCGGCGGCGGTATGGGGCAGCGGTATGGTGTTGTTTTGCTGTTCCAACTGCATGTTGTCTCCTTCCTTCGATGTTTTCTGCTATTTCTGTCTATTTTCTCGCTTAAGCTCCTTCTCAACGTTTGTTTGGGACTTCTTGAACTTCTCAACTGTTAAATTTAATCCCAATCAGAGCCTATTTGGGCCTCTAAAAGCATGTCGGAAGTGGCTGGTGTGTGCAACGAGCCTCTTGGGAATTTGGTTTCCATTTTTCCTACAAAATATGATCAAAACACTACCAAAAATATGTCAAATCACACAATTAGGAAAATAAGTCCTTGATTCACATAAATGTATGACTCGAGACCTAATTGAATGTCTAATGCATAGTTTACACTCGAAATAAGGCAAGAAAAGGATAAGTAAAACCGTATTTTTCGACGCCGATCATCCTGAAAGAACGAAACCTACTGGCTGTTGCATGTAGATTTCTTCTTCCAATTCCCCATTGAGAAAAGCAGTTTTAATATCCATCTGATGTAACTCTAAATCCATATTTTCTACTATTGCTAGGAGCATGGAATCGAGGCAAACCTCACCACTGGAGAAGCTGTTTCTACATAATCAATACCCTCTTGTTGGATATAACCTTTTGCCACTAAGCGAGCCTTATACCTTTCTCCACTAAGCGAGCCTTATACCTTTCTATAGACCAATCGTCCTTTCTCTTTATTTTGAGAACCCATTTGTTCCCCAATAGCTTTGCATCCATCAGGAAGATCTACAAGCTCCCAGACCTTATTTTATCTTATCGACTTTAGCTCTTGTTCCATTGCAACTGCCTATTGGTCTTCGACTAGACAAGTTAAAGCCTCTTTCACAGACTTAAGTTCTTCTTCATCCACTAATGTCGTTGAACACGCAAAGGATAGAGTTTCAAACTCTTCCTTGTTTCTTGTAGACATTACAAGTACATGCCACTCCACATCAAAATGACGTTTGGGTGCATGCTTCCTAGGAGGTTTTCAAAGCTGTGAGTCATCCAGAACGGAATCACTCCCATTCGGATCCATATCAACATCCTTAGTTAAATCGCTCCCACTTGGATCGAAAGGGATGTGATCCTCTTGACTATCTTTTGAAAGATCATCAACTTCCAATAAAGGTTATGTATTCTTAATACTACCCTTACTAGGAAATTCATTCTCCAAGAAAGTAGCATTTTTTTGCTCAATCTCAGTTAGTGTAGCATCTTTGTGCTCTCCAATGAACACATAACCGTTTGACTGCTCCCTGTATCTTATAAAGATACATTCTTTCCTCCGAGCTTCCCACACTGACTTTGATTGTCATGTGTATAAGCTGCTAACCCCCATGTCCTAAGGTTATTAAGGTCTAATTTTTCTACCATTCCAAAGTTCATAAGGAGTCGTACTAGCTGATTTGGAGGGCACTCTGTTTAGCACATATGTAGCAGTCAATAGTGGATCTCCCCAAAAAGAGATTGGCAGACTTGCTTGTGCTAACAGATCTTACCGTTTCCAACAACGTTCTATTCCTTCTCTCAGTAACACCATTTTGTTGTGGTGTATAAGGAGTAGTCAGTTGTAGGATAATGCCTTTTTCATTACACAGTTCCTTGAACTGTTCGGACAAGTACTCGTATCCTCGATCCATTCTCAATGCTTTTACTATCCTCTCCTTTTGATTTTCTACTTCATGCAAGTAGCGTCTAAAGCAATCTATGCCTCGGACTTATGAGAAATCAAATAGAGATGACCATAGTACGAGTAAGCATATCTTAAAGTGATGAAATAATAAGATCCATGTCTTGCCCTTACACACATAGAGCAAAAACAATATCAGAATGAATTAATTGCAATGGAAATTGAGCTCTGATTTCTTTACTAAATAGTTTTCTACTCATCTTTCCGACAAGACAATGTTCACAAGTTGACAAAGAGACTTTAGAAAGGGGACCCAATAGCCCTTCTTTCACTAGTCTATTTATCATGTCTTACCTAATGTGACATAGTCTAGCATGCCAAATATTATCATTTCTAACAGCAACACTAGAAGAACTAACATCATATCATGAAACATTTTCATAAGTTCCATATGTAGTTCGGTCAAAATCTAAAATAAGAAAACTATTCAAGAGATGTCCAAAACCAAAACAAGTACCATCAAGAGAAACAACAACCTTGTCCTTTTGAAACAATAATTCATAACCCAATTTAAGAAGAACAAAAACAGAGATAAGATTTCGTCTAATCTCCGGAGCAAAAAGGACATCATGTAGGCTAAGAGTGCACCCACTGGCTAACTCGAGTTTGCAAGTTCCAATTCCCTTGACTTAAAATCGAGCATTATTTTCTACATAAATCCATATTATCCCCGCTGGAACTCGATGGAAATCTACAAATACTCATCGATCTCTATTCACATGGTCTATAGCCCTGAGTCTACAATCCACATAGGATAAGATTCAGTGAGTAAAATGGTACTAGAGACATGCACAATGCTCACAGAAGAGTTTGAAAGATCAACCTTGTCCCGCTTGGGCTTAGAGCACTCACGTGCAAAGTGTCCCCAATTTTTTCACAGTTGAAGCATTTCATCTTGCTCTTATCTTTCTTCTTCTTGTTCAAAATTATTTTCATGTTTTTCTTAGCATTAGTCTGTGCACCTTTGCAGGATTGCCTCCCTTTCCTTCAGTCTTCTTCCCCTTATTGCCTTTTTTCCAGTTCCTCTTACATTTAAAGCCCGAAGCTTTTTCGAATTGGATTCAGCAATTAGAGCACTTGAGACAGACCTTGCAGCTCCGAGCCACTCGTCCTCAAGTTCAACATGACGAGCAGCAACCTCAAAGGTTTTGATGCTCTCATTATGGGTTAGATTGACCTTCACGTTCTCCAATTTATCGGGAACTGACCAAATCAGTACTTTGATTTGCTGCTCGTCAAAGAGAGCATGCCCAGCTGCCATCAGCTCCCTGATCATGTTAGACATCACACATATGTGTTGCCTGATTCTGTGATCAGCCTGCTTTTTTTATAAGTATCAAACTTTATGGTCAGCTGCCTCAAACGAGTGATCGAGGTTCCATTGTACTTCTCACGCAGATATACCCAGATATCGTGAGCAGATGGGTTTTGCTCATACTCAGGGATCATGTTATCGATGGCTGAGCTTACCAAAATCCCACGCGTAGTCGAATTTTTTCCTTTTCCACGCTGCGTAGGACTCTTGGTCTCGCCTCCCTTGAGTTCCAGTTCTAGCATCGGAGTCTGCCAAGACATGGTCTATTGCCTCCAACGTGTCTTTCTCATCCAACATATACCATATCTTATGACGCCAAGTGTCATAGTTATCACCATTCAACTTGTCACCCTTGTTCAAATAAGCGATAATGGATTTTATTGCCATGGTCTAATTATTAAAAATGATCATCAGTCAACATAATAATTATGTACAATAAAGTTTTATGTTGATCAAACTGACATCCATCATAATCCAATGCAGAATCAACTTCGAAAAATAACTTAGAGTTATTAATCATCAATCAAACTTAGTGTTTTCCTACAATAGATTCAGCTAAAAAACATAAAACTTTTGGATTTTGGATATATGACATGATAAGATTATCCAAAACTCCCAATCAAACAAGCAAGATACAGCAAGTAAGCTTAAACAATGAAACATCATAAAAATATCCAACAATAATCCACTATGTTAAAAAAAATAAGCAAACCGTTGTATCAACTGAAACCAAAAAGACTAAAACAATGATAAGTCTGACTCTTCAAGACCAACACATAAAAGCTTCAGATTCCATGAGTCATCTTAAGTTCTTTATGACTCTTCCTAAATAATATCTCAAATCTCTTTATCTCCTCAAAGAGACTTTGTTGCAAACCAACATTAAACTTGATTTGAGCTAGTGGATCAGAAAATAGGTTTCTTATGTGTCGTTTGTTCCCAGACAACCTAGACTTAAGGGAGAAGTGTGTGTCCCACACGCGCCGCCACGGTGGCGGTTTTAGCCGATTGGGATCCAACTACCCCCTAAATTGACCATTCTGGTTCCACTAGTATGCTCATATTTATAATCACACAACTAGACATGCAAGTTTGAGCAACAAATAACCATAGGGAGAGTGATGGATTAAAAATGCAGAAAAACTTATTTTTCTTTTTCCAGTAAATCCATAACATAACACAATATATATCCAAATAAGTCCAGAAAACTAAAATATTCACAGAATATTCATACGGGCTCCAACAATTGCAAGACCAGGCCAAAGAGCCCTAATGACATGTACTTTTTACATGTAAAATCTTGAAAAAATCCATCACCAAGACAGACAGGAATAATAGATAAAAAAAACACAAAAATTTGATACTATTTAATTTTAAAAAAATAATATTAGCAAGACCAAAATTTATGAAACTTTGCGGATAATTCACACATATCAAGATGCACATCCATAAAATTTTCGACCAAAAATTCTCCAAAAATATTTTCGAGTTCATATAATCAATAAGCAAATCCGTACCAAATCTGCATAGATTTGTACGAAAATACATTTGCAGAACATAATCACGCAAAAATGAGATCAGAGCCATGTGGCTCTGATACCACTGTTGGAATAAATAGTACATAGAACCATAAATATATTACTTACATTGATTTGCAGTGAAAATGATCTTTGCCAAGCTCCGATCTACGTGCCGTGATACCTGTATGATCAAGGCAAGACCATTAAGGACCATGTCTATATTTCACAACTCAATTTTTCCTTTTACTGTTTGTATGTTTTTCTTTCTTAAAGACTGAAGTTGTATGTTAGAGAGAATAAGAGGGAGAAGCGTATGATTTCTTTTCATATGTAGAAACATTATAGAGAAAATGTTGACATACTGAAATAAAGGAGAATCAATCTTCATTAATTTCCTCTCCTTCCATAATAGATTCCTCTTCTCCCTCAATTATATCCGGATACTACTTATATAACATCCGAATATAGACCAATGGGCCCACCCCATGGGTGGCCCAATAATTACTAATTATCCCAATTATAATTACTAATTAGGTCCAACCAACAATTCTTTCTTAATTTTATTTTCATATTATATTTGTACTAAGAACGTAGTTTTGTGTGCATGATTTTCATATTATATTCTTTTAAATCAAAGCAAGGTATACCAAACAGTTTCCAACGAATCTCTATAGAAATTGATGAATGCATGAGTCAAGGTATCCAATATTCTGTCAAAAAGCATTCTTGTATGAACATCACCGTGATCAATTTAGTCTCTTGACACTTCAGGCAGGAAGAATTATGGGTTGTGGTTCAACGTAACGGGAAAAGTTGTTGATGAAGAAGATGAGACAGTTAGAAAAAGATAATATAGAAAATAGTGGAGGAATGGAAATGCAGATGATTATGCACAAAGATTCGAGGTAACCAATTTCCTCAGCGGCGCGCTCAGCTTACGACTTGTATTTTGCACTGAACAAAAACAGAAATAATTTAAGGCGGGCTTTCTGGCATGTTTCTATTTTTGTGACTATTGATATTATATTTCTATAGATATAGATATACATATAGATATATAGATGTTAATGTTTTATATAAATATGAATTATTAATGACTAGTTCCGGAGATATAAATCATTTAGTTTATCCACTGTCTAAATAGACACACCCACACCCACACCCACACCCACACCCACATGTATTTGTGTAGATCTACAGTGGATAAGACACGTGGTGTATATCTTCGTGTATAGCATCTCAAAGGTTGAGCCCATGAACTATTAGATGAGAATGATTATTGGGCCCAAAAATGCATATGGACGAAATGTGCCTGAAGAAATTAAAATATATCTTGACTTAAATATGAAATAAAAAAATAAAATAAATGAATTTCATAATTGGGTTTAGAAATAACTTTATGGGCCGTTAAAATTTATTTGGACTAAGAAGTTCAAACCTTGAATATTGATCACATGAAAATAGTTCGACTCAATTAAATAGAATAATAAATAAAATTAAATAAAAATACTTTAATAAAGATAAATTAATAGATGAAAAATTCTCGGGTGTTACATTAGATTATATGTTGTTAGTGGCTATTCACAATCCACATAATTTCTCAACACAACCCACTTTTCAATACAACCCACTTTTATTTAAAATTCAGTAAAAATTCTTAAAACAATCCACTTAATACCAATTATACCATTTCTTTATTAAATTAAAATATTATGAATAAAACATTAAAACATTATAAAAAAAAATAGGGGGCAGCGAGAAGAGGGAGTTGACGAGTGAAAGGGGAACCATTTTACAAAGAGATCATACCCCTTCTATGCATTCCTGTAAGTAGTATAATAATCACACCCGAGTGAAAGGGGAACCATTTATATTTCCAAGCCACACGAAAGTTACACAAAGATAGATAGACGAACAAATCACCTTCCGCACATACATTCAGGAGCAGGATACATATATATATAGAGTGTTGCTTGATGAAAATAACATGACAAATAATCACAGAATTGACGAAAACAAGTCAAAGGGACTTATCTTGTCGATATTAAGTAGTTTTTTGTTGTTATTTATGTCCTCCATTAATGAACCTTGAAGAAATTAGGGTTTATGAAATTCTATAAAAAGAGATACGGTTTGATTGAAGATGACACAAAAGAAGAAAAAAAAATTACTTTTTTATATTTCTTATTTTTTTTAATTTCACACACACACACATATATATATATATATATATATTAATTAATTATGTTAATTTTTTATCAAGGGTATTGTAGTATTTTACTAATAATATTTTAATTTATTAAATTAGTGGGCTGCATTGAGAAATCTTGTGGGCTGCGAATAGTCGTCACCTTAAATATTTTCACCCTTTCTAAGTATGATGTATATTATCATACTCCATCATACTATATATAAAAGAGAACTCTTTATAAGAGGAAAATTTCCGGCAATTTTTTGTTTCCTAAAATAGAAATATTTGGGAAAAAAATGTTAGTTTAGTCTATCTATGAAATAAATTATTCAAAATTAAAAAAAATTAACTCGAACCCTAGAAATATTTCCCGCTAGTTTTTAATTTCTTAAAGTACAACAATTTGGGAGAAAATATTAATTTAGTCTATGAAATAAATTGTCCAAAATTTAAGAACTTAATTCAAATTGATGAGTTTACTAAAGTATACATGTTTTCCATCTTTAAAGATACTAGATGTCCACCCATGCGATGCACCTGATATAATAATTTTACTATATTAATAATATCACTAAATGTATAGTTCATTTGTTAGATCTAACTAGAATTGCCCATCATGCGATGCACGATTTGTAAATTTAATCATGAATATATAATACAAATTGATACAATTATGTAGTTATAATGTAATAAAAAATTAAATAAAATTAAATAAAATTAAAAATATAATAAAAGATGTAATAATATATTTATTTTTTTAAACTCAAATCATGTGTTTGTTAATAAAATAAAAGTCATCTAAAAGAGAATTTTTAAATATATAAATATAAATAAGTAATGGCGTATTTATTTTTAGGGTTAATTACATAAATCAACATGTACTACGCATGTTTTGTCACTTTGCAACCTAAACTTTATTTTTTTTTCAAGTGAAACCTGAAGTGCACGTTTATTTTCACTTTTGCAACCTCCGGCGATAATTTTCGGTGAGAAAATTATAAAATTATTTATAAAATATGTA
>JAUEKW010147969.1:0-10220 GCA_032274785.1 Ajuga reptans
CCGACTTGAAGGTTTTGAGCTAAAACCAACTTCCATTTCACTTCAATTAGCGAACCGATCAATCAAGAAACCTATGGAAGTACTTGAGGATGTTCCTGTTCGAATTCATGGAATAGATATCCCGTTTAATTTTGTTGTTCTTGAGATTGACGAGGATCTCAAAACTCCCATAATTTATGGAAGGCCATTCTTGGCCACTGCCGGTGCCGTAATTAATGTTAGAAATGGGAACATATCTCTTAAGCTTGGTGATCAGCAAGTAAAATTTCATCTGAATGGTTATCTTAATCAACCCGCCCAAGCCGAGCAATGTTACAGGGTTGATATAATAGAAGAAGTTATTGAAGAAGCATCAGCAATGGTTCTCGAGAACCAAGCTTAGGAGAAAGTTCGAGATCACATGGATTGGGATGATGAGTATGGGGGAGGGGGGGGGGAAGAGAAGGAGCCCACATTGGAGTATGTGGTAAAGTGTAAAAAGATCGATCTTGATGAAGAGGAGCTCCAAGAGATGTGCGAGGTACTTGGATGAGAAGAAGCCGAATCACCAAAGGTAGATAGATGACTTCTATTAGAACCCACACACAGCCGCGGACACCTCTAACAGAGGGACAAATAGTCAATTTTGAAAAGAACTTTAAAGCCACTTCTTTCACACTTGAGGTATGACTTTCTTGGTACAAACTCTACTTATCCAGTCATTATTGTCGATTGAGGAAAGTGCCCAACTGTTGAAACTTTTGAAAGAGTATAACCACACCTTAGTGTATTCAATCAAATATTTGAAAGGAATTCACCCATCTTATTGCACACATTGCATTTTTCTTGAAGATAATCATAAACCAAAACGTCAACCACAACCTACGCTAAATCCAAATATGCAAGAAGTGGTTAAGAAAGAAGTGCTTAAATTGTTCGATATAGGAATCATATACCCCATTTCAGATGGTACTTGGGTAAGTCCTACTCAAGTGGTATCTAAAAGGGAGGCATGACTTTGTCCCAAACGAGTATAATGAACTCATTTCTACACGCATGATAGTAGGTTAGAGAATGTGCATAGATTTTTGGAAGTTGAATAAATAAACAAAATAAATACCATTTCCCACTACCCTTTATTGATAAAATGTTATAAAGGCTAGCCAAGCACTTTCACTTTTATTTTCTAAATGGGTACTCTGGTTATTTTTAAATATCTATTCACCCCAATGACCACCATCTCACTACCTTTACATGTCCATTTGGCACATTTACATGGAGAAGAATGCCCTTCGGACTTTGTAATGCTCCTGCCAGGGCATCTTCTTGGACCTCATGGAGAGTATCATGGATGTTTTCATGGATAATTTTTCTATTTATGGTATTAATTTTTCATCGTGTCTTGACAATCTTACTTGATGCTGCAGAGATGTTCCGAGGTTGGTTCTAAACTAGGAGAAGTGTCACTTCATGGTGACCGAAGGAATTGTGCTAGGATATTTGATCTCAGAACGGGGGATTGAGATGGATAAGGCTAAGGTGTCAGGTATCAAGGAATTCCCCCACCTTTATGTGTAAAGGATGTGAGAAGCTTCTTCGGGCATGCCGATTCTACCGACGGTTTATCAAGGATTTTTCAAAAATAGCTAAACCTTTGTCTAATCTCTTAGCTAAAGATGTTGAGTTTACTTTTGATCAATCTTGTCTCGATGCTTTTGACAAGTTAAAAGAAGCATTGGTATAGGCACCGATTATCCAACCCCCCGATTGGGAACTCCCATTTGAACATAAGTGTGATGCCACTGACTTTGCAGTAGGAGCAATCTTGGGGCAGAAGAAAGACAAGAAACTTCATGCTACCTACTACGCAAGCAAGATAATGGGTGAAGCTCAAAGAAATTATACAACCACATAAAAAGAGCTATTGGCCATCGTATTTGCCGCCAAAATATTCAGAGCATACATCATTGGTTCAAAAGTTCGAGTTTCACACAGATCATTCGGCTATTCGGTATTTGATGACTAAGAAGGACATAAAATCTTGATGAATACAATGGGTAAGAGTTTGATTTCGAGATCATAGACCAAAAAGGTACCGAAAATGGAACAGCCGATCACCTCTCAAGAATCAAATTAGATGAGGAGGAGGATATGAAAAATTTAAGGATCAACGAGAGCTTCCCGGATGAGAGATTGCATATGGTTGGAGTCAAGCAACCCCCTTGGTATGCCTATTTTGCAAATTACTTGGTGGGAGGTCATCTCCAAAATGGTATGGGGTCCCAACAAAGAAATATTCTTGTCAAGTGTGAAGTATTACTATTGGAGCAAGCCATTCTTGTACAAACTAGGTGCAGATGAAGTGTTTTGAAAATGTGTCCCCGAAGAAGAGCAATTAGCAATTCTTGAAGGATCACATTCGTCCCCTTGGGGAGGACATGGAAGCAGGGATAAGATATTTAGAAAAGTACTTATGGCCGACCCTCAAGGCCGACTCAATTCAGTTTGTAAGTAGTTGTAATCAATTCGAAAGAGTGGGCAAGATATCAAAGAGGAATCAGGGCGGACCTAGCTATGTTGAGACCTGAGTCAAGTTTTTACAACGGGCCCCTAAAACTTATATTCTTTTTTTCAATCACTACCAATACATAATGATAAAAACTAAAAATACCAAAGTAAAATTACCTCCTCCCTTATGGTAACCATCAAATTAGTTATAAAAAAAATTAAATAAAAAAAAAAAAGAGTTTTCAGTTGATGCATAATGTAGAACGAGAAGAACCTTTTCAAGTTTATTATTTCATGTTTCCTCTGTCTTTTATAAAGTTTATTTGACAACAATATACAACACGAAGTGTTATTATTTCCTGTTTCTTCTCTCTTTTATATGTTTATTTGATAACAACCTAGAACATGGATTTTTATTTATTTATACATGTTAGTGAGTCAGTTATAGCAATTAAATGAAAAACTAAAAGTTTTGAGTTTATTTAATTACAACCTAAAACATGGCTTATTTATTTATTTGTTTATTTATTCATGTTAGAGAATCGGTTGTAGCAATTAAACAAAAAAATGTTTATAACAATTAAATAAAAAAATAATATTAGGTTGCCTCCTAATGGAGGTCCACATAAGGACCAATGGGGATATTAGCGCACACCTTAATATTCAGTTAGAGTAAAAAAACATCAATAATTAAACATAGCGAGGAATCGAACCGCGCAAGGAATCGAACCCTCACTTGCCAAAGCTCACTAAAAAACCTTTGCCTCTAGGCCACCCATGCCTCTACAAACTATTTAATGAAAAATATTAATATATAATATCTGAATATATATATATATATAATTATTTTAGGCCCCTAAAAAATTATAATTTTTTTAGACCCGAGTCGACGGACTCTTTCACCTAACAGTAAGTCCGGCCTTAAGAGGAATGAAATGCCACAACAACTTATATTTTAGGTTGAAATCTTCGATGTGTGGGGTATTGATTTTATGGGTCCATTTCCAAAATCATTCAAAAATCAATGCATCCTTGTAGAGGTTGATTATGTGTCGAAACGGGTTGAGGCCATTGCTACAAGCACTTGTGACACTAAGCTGATAATTAGAATGTTCAAGAATGTTATTTGTCCAAGGTATGGAACGCCTAGAGTTGTCACCACTTCGGAAGGATCACACTAAGCCGATGGGGGATCACACTTCGAAGGGAGAGCTTTCACCAATGTGATGAAGTCTTATGGGATCGATCATCGAGTAGCCTCTTCCTATCGCCCTCAAACTAATGGTCAAGCCATGGTACCAAACCGAGAGCTCAAAGCTATTTTAAACTCATTTATCGCACAGCTTTCAAGATACTGATTGGGACGACTCTTTTCAAACTCATTTATGGCAAATCATGCCATCTCCTAATCGAGTTTGAGCATAAGGTATTGGGGGCAACCAAAGAGCTCAATTACAACCTTAAAGAAGCGGGCGAGGGGAGGAAGCTTGATCTGGTGGAGCTTGAGGAACTTCACTTGAATTCTTATGAAAATGCTTGCATTTACAAAGAGAGAACAAGGAGGTGGCATGACAAGAATATTAGGGTGAAACATTTCAAACAAGGGTAAAAGGTTCTTCTTTTTTATTCTTGGCTCTCATTTTTCCCGAAAATATTTTAAAGCCATTAGCGAGGACCCTTTATTGTAGAAAAAGTCTATTTGAATGGAGCAGTTGAGATACTTGATCCCGAGAGAGGAATTGTCATGGTGAATGGGCACCGATTGAAGATGTACATTTCTAAGGAAACCGTTGCTCTAGAAGATCATCGTAATCTAGAGACGTCGAATTCAGCCCCTACTTAAGTTGCACCAAGGGTCGGGCTGTGGACCTTAAACCAAGCGCTCTTGGGAGGCATCCCAAAGTTTTATGTTAATTATTTAGTTGTATTTATTGCATAATTATTTCTCTTGCAACTTTTTTTATTTTCAGGAATTAATTTGCTTTTTTGTTCATCCTAGGTCAAATGGAGATTATGTGTTCATCACGAGTCAGGAGTTCAAGAGTAACCAATTGAGTTGTGGCGTTATTATGGAGAAGGAAATCATGGAGTGTCACATGGGAAATGTGAAAAAGAAATTTATTCGTTTGTATCTATGCTAGGGGACAAGTTTGTGGGGAGGTCATTCTCCCTCTTCTCTACTTTCCAAAAATAGCTTTACAACAAAATGTCCACATCATTTTAGAAAGATGAAGACCCCTAGTACAAGGTGTCATAGCATGCATTAATCTCATCAACACTTTATGACCACAAGAAGCCACAACAAAAAAGAATCTCGACTATCCCTTGCTCTCGATTCCTTACTTATACCATGCCTCCCCCACTTACTCAACCATCACAAGCTAAAAATTCACTCATTTCCCCATTTTTGAACACCTTCCCATCTTTTAACAAATGGTTTCACCAAGTTTTCTAGACAAGAGAAGTCCTTGGGAAATCTCTCTCTTATGAAGCCAAAGTCCAAAAGATCATGAGCAAGGACGTGGTGAACACAAAGTTCTTGGACGAGGAGGTAGTGGGCGAGATCCTTGTGAAGCAAGATATAGCTCAATTCAAGGAAGAGAATTGTTGGTTCAAAATGATGACCGAGGAGTACCCCACCTACCCCGAGCTTGCTAAGATGTTCCTCTCGACTCTCTCCTATCATGATGAGAAGGAACGCCAACTTCAGAACTTCGGTTTCACCTTTGTGATCAATAGAGTAGAGCACCATATGAATGTGGAGGAATTGAATAACATTTTTAGCCTCCACAATGCAAAGAGACATACAATCTTTCGGGACTTCAATAGTTTAGAGGTTTATAATTACATACAAATGTAATCATCTTCAACATATTATGCTATCTTAATTTGCTGCAGCTCTAAATTTCATTAGCGAATCTTATGCTTGCTTACTTTGACTTTGCTTGATTATTCTTCTTCTGCAGGTTTAATGTTGCATAAGATGAAGAAGATTCTCGTCGAAGTTTGCTACGTAGAACAACCATTGGAAATGGTCTTCCCCTTTCAACTTCCTCTCCAAATTCTGCGGATTTATCATGAACTTAGAGAAATTTAACTATCAATTTTTGTGTGACAGGCCCTCCTGAGTCTGTTTTCGACTAGACAAAGGAAGTAGATTCGGATTTGTCAAATCATAACTCAAATAACCAGGCATTTTCTAGAAAGTATTGGTGCCTTCTCCAGTGCCAAAATGGTGTGTGTTCGGTTCTTAATAGATGGATTGGAAGATAAAATCATATGTACCGTATACTAATGCGCTTTGGGACAATGTGTGGGACACTATTATCCTGATTAAAAATATTTCTTTATGTGATTTTTGATTTTAGTTTGTAATTTATCTTGATTCTGGTTTCTCTTATGTGAACTTTTAGGTCTTTGAATTTTGAAGAGCTTGTTGAAGTGGATTTTCTTGTAAGAACGTAAAGTTACTTTGCGGCATTGGCCAAATGTCTTAGCCTATGCAGTCAAAGAGTTGTAGCAGAGCCATAAAAGTTGTTGGGATGGTGAAAGCTAACTGTGAAGAAATATTTGAACTAATTATAAGCATGGATGCTACACGATGCGAGTAAGTTCTTCAGTTGTCCACTCAACTTTGACAATTTTCCTGCTAGTGTTTTTGTTGCATGTTGAAACTGAGTAATCTCTGGAAAAAAAAGTTTCTCTTTTAACTATACATGAAATTATCATTGTTAGACTTTCATAACATACATTCTTCAAAAGATTTCTAACAATTAGATAAACATCCATTACTCAAAATAGCAAGTGTTTTGGCTTCCATTCTTAGTTAGATTTCACTTTCACGCTGCAGCATGCAGGGACTTTATGTTCTTTTAGGGAGCAAACAGGGGGAAAAACATTATTGCACAATTTATATTTGCAGTACAATATTTTTACATATGTAGGTGGGATT
Organism: Ajuga reptans; assembly: GCA_032274785.1. NCBI lineage: Eukaryota > Viridiplantae > Streptophyta > Magnoliopsida > Lamiales > Lamiaceae > Ajuga > Ajuga reptans. Next base: position 6,440 of record JAUEKW010147969.1, read on the forward strand.
GCAGTTTTCAGTATGGTTGCTTAGTTGAAGAAGTAGATGGAAATACAACCTTACTTCCACAGACTTCCGCAGATAGATTTTGGGATAGCATCACCCACAAAAGAGAATTTGACCCGAAAACTGCCCAAGCCATATAAATCAGGAACCCCACACTCCGGTGTTTGCACTATTGCATCACGCACACCATCTATGGACGGTCGGGTAGCCCGAACATGGTCACCAATTTGAATATATTTTCCCTTTGGGCATGTGTTGTTGGGAATGAGGCAAATATGGGGTACTTCTTTATCAAGCACTTGGTGCAGTAAACAATCATGTTTGACAAAATGATCATGGTCGGGGGACTCATCTCCCGCATCCTACATGCCGTCGGGATTGACACTACTCCATACAATGTGGTGTCCGGACCCACAAAGCTCACAAAGAGGGATCTTGTGAGATTCGGGATGTTGAAGAAAGGGCGGGATGGTCTCATATGGTTGAATTTTGACCACATCACACTTTCTTGGATGATCCGGAGAATTAGAAAATGCCTAAAAGAGGGAGAGATGATGAAGTAGGTGAGATGGAAGCATGGAGGGCTGAAGCTTGGCTCGGTTCATCGCGTCGCAATCAAAGTCGGTAACAAACCCTCTCTCTAGTTTTTCACTGTTTTCATTATTTTCTTGTTTGTTTATGTCATTTTGCTTGGTAAGAGGGGAGGTATTAAATAAACCAAAATTTAGTTATATGATGCTAGGACCATTTGACCAGAATAATAGTTGATTAGGAAATGTTGATTAAGTGTTAGGTTATTGCTTGATTTTGACATGTGCTTGGATTTATCTTGTGTTGCAGTTAGGCGATTTTTATGTGAATTTCTTCATGCAGTGCATCCCCTTGCCCAATCTGTTTTATTCTTTTCAACTTGAGCAATTGTGGGCCAAGCTCAAGTTTGTGGGCGAGGATTGATATTGCATGACTTAAGAGGGTGTCCCTCGATTTTCCTTTAACCCATGCCATAATGATATGCCTATTCAACTTATTGAATGTTAATTCTCTGGTTTACTTGTTTTTCTAATAAGTGGAGATGATATTTGTTGATTGAGTGGATATTTATACATGGACGTATTGGAAAAAGTGTGAAGTGTCCCTTGTGTTTTGAAATTGAAATGAAAATTCTCTAGAATTGAACGTAATAAAAAGATAGAGGATTCCTTGTTGAAATCATAAAAAGTGATAGGTGGATGCGATACATGACTAGGGAAAATCTTGGTATAGTAATTAGGATTAGAAGTGTAAATAAAATAGCGTATCTTGAAGTTGTGTCACTTGTAAGTGGCACTAAAGTTCCAAAACACATACTTCACGATTAAAGACGATTTCATGAAGAATAATGTGAATTGGCTAAAGGTGGCAGAAAAATAAAGGCGATGTAGGAATGGAGCAATAAGGTGTTTAAGGTTGCCGGGTGACGTTCATGCACTCAAAAGTTTGTTCTAGTCTAGTTCATTCAAAAATGTCCAAGTGTTGAGTTGTAATGTAATGCAATGAAAAATTAGTAGAAACCTCAATCAAAATGCACATCTTGTAATAGATAAGAGTAATCAATTGTAGCCCGCAAAGAGCAAGTGTAGTCTCCAAAAGATAAAAGCTAGACAACAACATGTATTTCTTTCGAACTAAACTCGGTGAAAAAGGGAGAAATTGGGAGATAAAAGTGAATACAGTTGGATCGAGGGAGAAACGAGCCACATCACCTACACCGGGTGAGTGCGTGGCTACTTCCTAAAAATAACCGAGTCGAGACCACCTTTAGCCAAGGATTTTGAAAAATAGTAGATTGTCTAAGAAAATGTCACATTGAGCACGTTTTAGGATTGAAGTGAGGGCTCTTGGTGTATACGGCCTAGGGTAATTAGTAAAATGAAAAACTACTTGTTTCCCTAAGTCTTATGCCTCTTTGTTGCCTTGCTCATTTGTTAAATTCCTTGAAGTGAAGTGATTAAGACAAGTCATGCTGAATCAAAAAGTTCAAAAATTTCTCAACCGAAAGAGAATTCAATTGTAGTGGCCTTCCAGTAATTTTTCCAACCTCATTTTTTTTCTGCTTAATTGTTAAATTTGCTCGAGGACAAGCAAATATAAATCTTGTTGGGATGATGAACGTTGACATGATCATTTTTCTCATGCATTTCAAGTTCATATTTTGTGAAGAATCATGTTCATTTAATACATTTAGGTGCAATAAGGAGCAAAATTATATTTTCAGGTCAATTTTCCTATTTGATATTATTTGATGCATTTTTGGGAGTTTTTGAGTTATATTTTGTAGGATTAGGAAATCCAGAGTGCAAGAGAATCCGTCTCCACACAACCGTTCATATAAACACGTATTTCAAGGTAAAAATGAGCCATACTCAGGTCTAGGCCTACCCCAACCCAAAGTATTGTGGAGCCAAACAAAAGTCGTGAAGAAGTCGAGAGGTGAAAACAAAAAAACGGGTTGAAACAGAAAAAAAAATAAAAGTCGGGCGTCAAGAGACCTAACGCCCGAGCGCCGGCAATCCGTCGCATGCACGGCTACTCCCGTTGCCCGCACACCCACGCACGAGCAGGCTTCCGACGCCCACACACCGCGCCTGCATATCACTCCCGCAGCCCGCGTAAAACCTGCCCCGTCACCACCGGTACCGCCACCAGTACCGGTAGGGTACCGATAAAGTCACTGATGGACGCCCAGCCCAAGCCTTGACCCGGTTATATGGGTCAGATATCCGGGTTGGATATTCGGGTCACAGACCCCCTATTTCGTTTTGGAGCACCGCAGTTTTGTATTTCTAACATATCTTCACCGTCTGATGTTGGAATTCGGTATTTTAAAATGCTACAGAAAGCCAACAAAGAGATCTACAACTTTTGTAGAAGAAGTTGAAGGCCAATTCCCGACCGATTGTTCCTAGAAATTTTGAGAAAGAGACTCAAGCGTGGAAACTTAGTTTCGACTCAACTTAAACTCAAACCGAGCACTCCTTGTATTATTTTACCTTTGTACCCTTACCTAAGGACCTTTTTCTACAGATTTTAGAGAGAATTTTGGAGGGTTTTGTAAATACCCATCACTCCCTCTCATTCATTTGATCTTATCTTTAATTTTTATTTTGTAAATTTCATCTTTCGAGAACAAGTTTTCTCTCTAAACTAGGTTTTCTCTCTTGGCAACAAGAACCCACCTAGGGCTTCTTGAACCTTGGAAAAATTCTACATTTTGTGAGATGATTTATTTGAAGATTGAATATCCAAGACATTTGTTGAAGCTTCCTCCATTTATTGCAATATTGAAGACTAAGAATTTCTTCCTCTTTTACCTTTGCATTAATTTTGATTTTCTCTATCTCTTCTCTTTAATGCTTGCTCTTTATTGTTGTGTTATGGTTTGGTAGAAATTTATGTCTTGTGAGTAGTTTTGTGTGATTTTCAAGGGTTGGGAGTAACCCAACCCTAGGATTGTGAACGCTAGCTTAATATGTGATAATTTGGGATTTTTATGATTTGAATTGGTGTTATGGGATTGTATTGCTTTATACCTTAGGCTTAGCTACCCGACGGTGTTGTGGTTCTCTCCAAGGGGCCAATAGGACGACAAGAGAACCAGAATCATAACAATCGATGTAGATGAATGTCTTAAGGCCAACTCCCTAAGCAATATTCACTTGGGGTTGTAACGCCCGAGAATTTTCCGTTTATATTTAATTATAATATTTCTATTTTGTGGAATATTTTAATTATATTTTATTTTATT